>KK502458.1:325869-371899 GCA_000688735.1 Glossina austeni
TATATATAAGTATAAGTATATATATATACTTATATATATATATATATATATATATTAAAAGTGGACATTGAACTTTGAAGTAAAAGATAATATTTATAAAATTCTATTTCAGATCCATAACTTCTTTGCCTTCAATAATTGAATTACTTAATAATATGATCATTTTGCGAAGAAACAAGACTTTAGCTACTATCTACAACAAGGCAGCTACGCTTTGTCGCGTACAATAGATCTTTCAGGCCACAATGCAATGGATGACCCACTACATTACACTGCAATCTAAAGCATTTAAAAATTTGAATTAAAACTAAAAAGAAATAAGAAGAAGCAGAAAATATCTTTTATCGTCTTATTAGTTATTTTCTTCGATAAGCTTTTGTAGCGTCGCAGGCATTTTTAGCAAAAGCCTAGGGAAAGGAAAGGGAAAGAGTGCGCACAACAGCTTTTGAAAGCCTTTGGAATTTTTTATCAAATTTCATGGGTTTGACAAACCACTCTTAACTACTTCTAGGGAGAGGAAAGAGAACAGTGCGCACAATAGTTTCTGAAACCGATTATAATTTTTTATTAAATTTCAAGGATTAACAATTTGGTTCTACTATCGACTGCTTAGTGTGTTCCATATTCCTAGCGAGACAAACATTACAGACAGTCTGAGCGTGTTCAGAGCACTTCACAGGGATGGCTGATATTGTTCTTGGGAAATCCGTACGGTAACCCAAAGCTATTACGCTATTACGTAAATGGGAAAAACATTATCGTAGCCCGGTGGAGATCAACAATCCCAGTGTTGCAGTTTAGTTTCGCGAACACAAAAATTGCTTCTTTTGCCGACTCTTTAGCATAGCAAGCCATCTTATTGAACTAAATTATTGAAAATAGTTGGTTGCTCCAATTTACCGCGGGATTACAGCTCTAAGAGAAGTCTCAGATCTACTCATAACGTATTCCAGGGTCTGTCCCTGGTTAGCATCAGGTTTTTCTTAACACCATTGCATTCTTTTGCGTAAGCTTGTGTCACTTTGTATGTGGGTTTATGTGTGAATTGAATTTTCCTTTAATAGAATGCAATTGTCCGCTTAGCGTAATCATTATATCGCTGGGAAATTCGCGCTTCCAATAGGTTAACGTGAATTGTAATAAGAACTATCGATGACACGAAATCTTTGCCATATGATGCTCCATGATTAAAAAGCTCTCTTTTAAAGATTTCTTCTCACCAGAACGGATCACAGAAAGTGAGCGTGGGATTTATTCCCACTAGAACAGATCACAGAAAATCGAACGCTCTATAGTTGGAAAAGTGATCTAAAAATTCGTGAGCGTGGGATTTATTGCCACTAGAACAGATCACAGAAAATTGAACGCTTTATAGTTGGAAAGATGATCTAAAAATTCGTGGGCGTGGGATTTATTCCCACTAGAACAGATCACAGAAAATCGAACGCTTTATAGCAGTAAAAGTGATTTAAAAATTCGTGGAACGCAGTTGCATACTATCCCAGGTTTAGATCAATCTATGTGTAGAATGTAAAGAGTTTTAAGAGTAAGCGAAAATGCAGCTAAGAAACAATGCTCGTAGAGTTTCAATCGTATTGAGTTCGCTTAGCAATTGAGCATATGCTCAAGCCGATGGGGCTACTCGAATCGAGTAGACCACGTACAATGTGAGCAATGTGCAGCTCGTCCCAAGTGTATGCTTGATCGTCGAATGGAATTCAGGTCGTAGATGTCTTACCTTTTCATTTTCTTTTCCAGAATTCCAAGGCGAACGACTTCTCGGGCGGGGAAATTTATGAAAGATATAAGAGGCTTTATGCTGATCGAATATGGATCGATTTAAGAGGGAGAGAGAGAGAGAGAGAGAGAGTGAGAGTTCGATAAGCATAATGGAATAAAGAACTTAATATGCCATCAATCTAGATTAACTCATATCGGAATGCATAATATCGTGATTGTTGCTTTTGTTTTTTTGGCGGAATGAATAAACAAAAGTAATAAGCATAGCGTTTTCTACTCGTAAAAACTAAGATATAGTGTTTAAGCAATTTTTGCGAACTCATTCGCATAATAACTTTTCATTTTTATACTTAAATTATTTTAATTAAAGTCGTTACAAGTCTTTAAGATTTCTTTAATTAACCCAAATTAAATCACTGTCCAAAAATGCCAGAGTCTCTCTTACAAAACGTATATACATACATGAGAAAGTAAAGGGAACTTTTTTTTTCATTATTTTTACCGTTCACCGTCACTCTATTAACAAACAGCTCGAGTTGTTTTTTATTTTTTTTTATTTAAATAAACTACAAAAATGAGAAAAAAACTTAACATATGCTTATGAATAAGTGTACATACATACACACCCACTTATATATTTAAGCTTTTAAATTACAAATGGTTAAGAGTGACGCCTTCAGCGCTATTGCTTGTGCTGGTGGAGCAGAAAAAAAAAAAACAACAAAAAAAAGGGCAAACTATGTTTACATAATTAATTTACATTTAAAAGGCAAACGAAATTTAAATAACGTGAACGTACGCTTAACGATATCTAATTTCGTCGAGTCAAGCTATTAAGTTAAGCGAGTAAACGAGTAGGTGGAGATGGAACAGAAGATACATTATAGGCATACGTACGTATGAGTTTGTTGTAATTTGTAATATATATATATATATATATATACGCTATGCTAACAGTGGCGGTAACAAGATATTTATTACGCCTTGTAATTTTTATCCAAAAAGTCAGAACTATCCGACCTATCGCAAAAGATGCGACGAACAATAAAAGCGTTCCATTTAAAAGGAGAAACAGATATGAAAGCATCAATGAATGGGAATGAAAAACGATCGATAGAGCGAAAGCTATGAAATGAAATGAAAAAATTTTCAATATCTCAGTGACATTAATGAAAAATTGTTGGCAACAGCAGAGCTAGTTAGTTTAGGTTACATTATGTGAGGGAGTTTGTGTCTATCAGCAAAGTTTTCTAAGCACCCACGATCATGGACAGGACCCAGGACATGATTTTTTTTTTAAAGGCACGTGTCAAAGGTACGTTTATACGAACTCCTTTAACACGATTTTCTTTTTTTTTTTCATCGTTTTGCTGTTTTCTATTTCAATCTTTTGGCGGGACTCGACATTTTCGTATAGGTCTTCGATTAGACGAATAAGATGCGCTTCCCAATATTAAATAAAATTTCGTTGTCATTCTTAAAAAGTTATAATAAAATATTTTTGAAGAGTTTTAAGTTATAAACACCCTCTGGAAAGCTAGGTTACGAGGCTGACAATCGCGAGAAGCATAAAAACGTCTAAAAAAAGACGTTAGTTTGAAATTTTACTTGCAATTGAAAAATAGGTCTTTGTAAGAAATATGGATTAGATGTCCTCAAAGCGATAAAAGGGCGACAGTTAGGAAAAACGCAAAACCGTGTAAAAAAGGATGTTTGACATTAAATTTTAATTGCAATTACACAACGACTTTTCCAAGAAGTTTGGATTCAATCGCACGCACGGATGGCAAACGTTTAGAACGAATGAAAAATAAAAGCGTGTAAAAAAAGATGATTATCTTTAAATTTTTATTGCAATTCCAAAATCCCTTTGATTAGAATTTTGATTAGAATTCTGTTTCTCAGATCCATGCAATAACGAGAATCGTTAGGAACGTAAAACCGTGAAAAAAAAGATTTTTGTCTTTAAAATGTAATTGCAATTGCAATCGATATTAATAGAAATAGTTGTTCACAGCAAGGCAGTTTTCTTTTCAAAAACAGCCTTTGCACAGAGACTCAGTTAGATTTCAAATCAATTGTTCTGCTTAAAGTTACAAAGACGAGGATTCAAAATGCGCACATAGCTGAAGTTCTTATTTTCACACATATATATAACAAAAATGTTTGTAGGAAAATAATCAGGATTTCATAGAGTAAATAATACAACGCTTTCTTGTGTCCAACTGCAATTAAGGTTTGTACGCTTTTCTTTTTTCTTTTTCTTCTTTTGTTAAAGGGTTGAACAACATTGTATGGAAGGAGTTTCGAAGAAGATTGTCTGCGGAGCTGTTTTGTCTGTTCGTGCTTGTGTAAGAGTCTGACAAAGTCTTGCACAGACACAAACATACACACACACACACACACACGCGTGTACATACATACTTGCAAAGAATATAAACAGACATTTGCATACGTTAGTCTGCCTAGGGCCTTTAACATGCAAATTTATCCACCTATATACACATATTTACACATATTTGGGTTCAACCAGCTGAAAAACAAAAAAAAAAAAAAATATAAAGAAAATTCCATACATATCCTACTACACTGTAAATAATATCTAAAAAGAACAAAATCTAAGCAATTAAAATTTTACAGAAAACTACGGATAACTACTTAAAGGAAATATTATTTTCCTTCTCGAAATATTAAAAATTTTTAAAAATTAATCTGAAAGAAAAAAAATCCTTAAATAAAAAAAATAAAAATTACTTTTCTACATATCTTTCAAACAAACATCTGGTGCGAATTTCTTTCTATTATTAAAAAAAAAAGTCATTCCTTTTGCATAAACTTAAAGATGAAACAACAACAAACCATTAAGTGTTTTGTTGCATGTTTGCATTTATTATAATAAACTCAAGGCATACAAAGCCGAAAGAAAGAAAAAATAAATAAAATAAAACACGCGTCAAGCGCTTTATACTGTTACAGTTATTTTTTATGTAAAACATCATATAACTAATGGTTGTAGGTATTTATTACTATAGCACATAGAAATAAACGCATATATGGACACACATATATAAACATACAAACGCGCGCGCATTCGCTTATGCTGAGGTAAAATATATTTTTATTTTTATTTTTTTTTTTACAATTATTATTTTTTAATGGATCGCTTTACACCACCATCCCATCGGTACAATAGACGGATGGCAGCAGGTAGGTGCGAAACTTATCTTGCTTACTATACTTATGAATAGAATACACTTGTAGATAAATGTATGTATGTATGTATGAAATGTACGTTATACGTATTGTTTGCATTATGTAGATTTTTCCTTTCAATCGCAAGTAACATGAATTATGTTCTTATATATGTAAATAAGTTGAACAAAAGAAAAAAGACTTAAATCAGAAGTAAGTAAATATATAAACATTTACATAAATATTGTTTACAAATGTACAAAAAAAAAACACAATAAATTACTTTATATAGAAGAAGAAGGTAAGGCACGCAATCGCCCCTCTATACGTCACTACTTTATGCAACGCATGAATGAATGAATGAATGAGTGAATGAATGAACAAATGAATGGTAAAACAATCTATGTTTGAATAAAATTGAATAAAGTGTTTGGAGTGCCATGCCATCATTGCAAGAATATTTATGTGTGTGTATGTGTGTGTGTGTGTGTGCAGCAATCAAAGTACAATAATTTTATTATTATTATTTTACTTTTTGCAAATTTTTACAGATTCCTTATACACGATAAGAGTTTCTCGGCTAAGTGAGGCATATTTGCAATCGAATACCACCTATAGGTATAACTGTTAGGCTTTTGTCTTTGTGTATGTTTGCAGTGTAAGATTCTTTGTGACGTTCCTTTTACTCTTTTTTTTTTTTACCCAACTAGAAAAGCAATGAAAAGATTTAAAAATGCTTTTTTGGTTGGCTTGGCTATATCTACCTTGTGGCAAATCAGTGCAAAAAAATTTGCATTATTTTTTTGTTAATTGTGGGCATGGCACTAAGTCGCTCAAAATTTGCAACATTGCAACAGAAACATTTGCAAGCTACTTTTACTTCAAAGTCTCGCCAAAGTCGATGTAAGTTCTTTTCTTTTTTAGGCAAGAGGAGGGAAGGCATCATACAAGTTCCATATGATAGCGTAGTTTGTAATATCATCAAATATGTTAGGTTTTCCGCCGGCATACACCGACAGCATTATTTTTTGTTTTCTCGAAAGATAACGACAAACGACTCGATGAACAAGTCAGGGCGAAAACGGTAAAATGCTTAAAGGCTTGTAAGAGGTGGGGAGAAAATGTATAGCTAGCCAGCCATAAGTGATAAATACTTGAAATAAATTATTTTTTTTATTTTTTTCATAAAAGAAATTTTATGTTTTTTATACATTCATATCTTCAAACATGTTCACATATACATATCTATGTACATTATATATCCTTCGTTCTGAATTTTTGTAATCGCGAACTGTTCTTGGGTGTAAGGGCCAAAAGACCAAGTGGTAAATACTTGCAATGAGCTACTCATTCGTAACCTTGGATAGCGATAAAGTCTCTTACGGTCCTAATAATGTAATGAATAAGCAATTTGTAGGAAATGTGAGATGAGATTTTAGCAAGGTTGTTGTAGACGAGAGCCCAATTTTAGCTTTTGGGTGGTCATTGATCAATTTCAAAAATACCTCTTATTCCGTTAGTTATAAGCGACAAATATCAGGGAACGCTCGCCATTTGTTAAAGATGAACAAAACAAGTAAGAAAATTATATTTGCCTGCGGCACCCACCTCCGTTACCCAAGGAAAAAAGAGCCAAAGAAAATGAAATTTTGATATTCTATAATATTGAATGAGATCGATGGCTTCCATAGAATATATAAGGAAACTTTTATCATCTTATCTCTTAGATTTTATGAATAATGAGCAAAAAATGTTTTCTGTTTTGGTTGTTTTTGTTGTGTGTTCATTGGTTTATGTGTTTGACTTTCTACACATGACTACGTCCAAGAATTTCTAATGCTTTTGTCAAATCTTAAACCGATATATTAATTTTTGCGACCGGGAGAACGGTTGAGATAAGCAGACGCATAGACGAACAAATAGTAGTTTCACCATCTGATACTGATGAAGTATATATATATATATAGCTGACATATGAACGGACATATAGGAAGACAGGCAGACGTACGGAAATAAAAATAAAATGGACTCAGAATTCGATAATACTCAGGTATCTTCTGGAATCTTTTTCAATACCAAAACAAGTAAATAAACTATGGCGGGCTATGGCCCATCACTAACTGCCATGTAGTTATTCATAGAAAGGAGTTTTTAAATAAGACGTTACATGAAAAGGAAGCGGAAATATAGTCCGATCCGAATGGTTGTCAATAGTGTTCGCCCTTGGGCCATACGCAAGAAAACAAAGCAAACAGATTTATCCCAAAAGCGATTCTGTATCGATTGGTGTAATACAAAGGTGCTATCTCAAGTCAAGTCATCCGGGCAAACTTAATATACCCTTGCACTACAAACGGTGTAGGGTACGCTCAGCAAAAGCCTCGTTCGTTTAAAATCGACTGTGTACCTTCAATATGTCAAGACTTTCGAACGCTTTCTTATTCCGAAACGCAAGTAGCAACTCGGTTTCCGACGGCGGCCAATTAGGAAGAAACTTTTCCGAACATGAACGGAACAGATGGGGACAATTAACAAATTGTTTAATAAATCATCCCAATCAGCGCCATACTCATCTTAAACTGATTGAACATCATCAACTCTGATCTACTGGTAAAAAGAGAGCAATTCCGACAATCACTTTGTCTTCTTTTCTCCTGTACAGCTGTACTAAATACAGGCGGCGTAAAATTCTTTTCGCTGCGGGTGCTGCACAAGCGCTTGTATATAGAAATATTTATGTAAACGATATTTGATAGAAATAATGCCAGAAAAATAGCAGTCAAGCAAGCCAATCGCATTAAGATAATCAACTGACACAGAAGCCATGTAACACATACATTCATCCATGTCAAAGATCAGTAAACAGCAAAGTCGGAAGTTGATAACACAAGACAAACATGCTCTGACAGACGAATGTAATCGTTGGGATTTTAAGCTTTTTTTAAAAGGACGTCCATACCAGCAGAGATTATTCACGTTTGTACGTTTAGAATGCTTTCTTCCTCACTTTCTTTTCGTTTAATTTATTTGGCACAAATTGCCAAGCATTGCCTACGTATCGTTACATTTCAGCATAAGATAAACCGCGTAGTTGGTTGCGTTCGATTGAAATGGACACGCAATCCATCGTGATATACAAAAGTAAAGACGGACGTGAATACTTAAAATTAAATTAAAATTTCATTAAGAAAATTTATACTTGATCCCCTCTCTCTCTCTCTCTCTCTCTCTCTCTCTCTCTCTATCTGTCGCTCTGACAAACGTAAACAACTAAGAATATGATGAAAGGAGAAGTGATTCATGCAAACCTCAGAAGTATTTGTAATAAATAAATGTTTACGCCAAACGTAAAAATTCTGAAGAGTTGCAAATGAAAAGTTTTGAGTAACATGATAGGCGATCTAATAAGTATTCGTTTCTCTTAGTAGAGTTTAGAGCCCATATTCATACAGTACGCCATTCGGAACTATTTAATCTTATCTCTGTTGGCTTATGACTTTTAGGTAAAAGAAGCCTAGAAACCTCTCACTTTCATCTTCCATTTTTTTCTTTGTCTTCTTGAACCATGAAGTCTACCAATTAATCATTGAATCAAATAAGTTTCGACAAAGTTTAGTTCAGTTTAGTTTTATAAATTTTTTTTATCAAAAATTGAGTTACGTTTGCACGAATTTTGCATCCACTAGCTGAAGAAGAGGGTAGTGCCAGAGAATTATTGAGCGTATCTTGTGAAGAAATTCATTTGAGGGATATATAGAAGTGCAACTGAAGAGAATTGAAAGACTGAGAGAACTGAGAACACCTGAGAGAAGATGATAGCTGACAATGTTAACCGTGATGAGTTACACGACTTTCTCTATGAAGAACGAGTGAAAATTCAAAAAATGTGGACGAACATGTCATGCAAATTATTTAAATGAAATCATCTGAGCCGCTCTCCCTGATTAGGAATAATCTCGAGTTCATTTATTTCTTATAGCCATGTGCCACAATTCTGATCGAACTTTACTCCGAAACCTTTCGATCGATTTGTTGTTTCAAAAATTAAGATCTATACTTGAATTGAATATATGATAGGTTCTGATGTGAATATCAATCAGTATGTCCCGAGTTCGTCTCAATGTAGTTATTGTCAGTACTTGTGTACCGAAGGTGAAGTTTAGTTTTCAATTTTCACTGGCAAACATTTGCGAGATGGAAATAAGAGGCTTTTAAAATTTATACTCTACTAGTTTCGTTTGATTGATATGTAATAACAAAAAGGTAATGACAAAAATTACTAAGAACGTAACCTTGAAAAAGGTTTAAAATATATATAAAAAATTTGGACCAAATGTCAAATAAGGTAGAGACTCTGTAAGGTATTAAATTACGCGACAAGACGAGTTCGCTGGGAATCAAATTATTTTTATTATCGACGTCTCGCTTAATAACATATGTGCGTACAATACACTTAATGCAAGTGTGTAATGTCGCCGTGTGGAAGGACGTGAAGTTCATAGCATATAATAATTTATTTATAAAATTGTTTCGAACAAGACACGCTGTATACGCTCACAGCGTATCAATATACGTACGCTTTAATTTCGATTTCATGGGTTTTTCATATCCGCTACAGAAACGCGAAACTGCACCGGCACTATCTTATCGTTTGTAACATCGAGCTCCGATATATGCATTCCTGTTCGCCGGTCTACTCATACTCCTTCAATCGCCCGTCCCTCTGTGCATAGATCCTTCTACATCTCCGCCCGTTTATGCGTTTGGCGGTTTACATCTGCGCCCCTCCACAACTTCGCTGTAGAACATGCCGTCGCGTTTGCACGTCCTCTCTTCTCTAAATTTCTTTATATAACCCCGATCTTCTCTAATCCGCCCCCTCCATACCCCTGTTCTTCCACACGTTCATCCTTCTACACGTCATTCCTTTTACATGTCCGTCTTCCTATACGTTCGTCTCTCTCTATAGCTTTGCTTTTTCCATTCATTTCCGTCCTTTTATACGTATATCTCTCTACTACCCTGTACATCCTTCTGTATACGCGTCCTTCATACGGTTATTCTTTTACTATTTGTCCCTTGGCTTGTCCATCAGTTCGTCTGCATTCATATATATCCTCTTTCGATGAAATCAAGCGTAACTTTTCCATAAAATATAACTTTTAATAAGAGGGAAAAAAAAAGAAATCGTAGACAACATTATGACGAAACATCGAAACATATCTACACAACTGTTATATTCGAACGACCTATTAAAGCAATAAACAGTGGAGTTTGCTTTAAGATGTTGGGCATTCAATATTCGTCCTTAGGCGAATTATTTTATAATCACTAGCACTGGTATCGTGTAAGAATACTTGTTTACACTAAGTGTATAAGTATGCGTGCCTGTGTAAATATATGTTTGTGCTTCTTCATCAACAAAGACAACCGCTTCAAATTAACTGCAATCTATCAGCATATCACTGTATTACGTCGCATTATATACAATGGATGGTATAAACCCGGGAACCGGTATATGAAAATGAAAAAATGAAAATGACGTCTTCTCGTCTACAACAAATCCATACACGTTGGCATTCACACCTTGTCTGGAAAAATGAAATATAAATAATAATAAAATAGCAACAAAAAAAAAAAATTAAAATTAAAATAAAAAAAATAAATAAATAAAAGGCAATACCAGCATAGGATCAGTGTAAACTACTGCTACTGCTACTACTAGCACTCAAGCTTAATGTGGCAAGCAGAAAAGCGATCTTTTTCTGTAATGCATTACAACGACGAAAAAAATATAGCGACAACTAAACATTGAAATCGGCAAGACAAACCACAAACCAAACGACCAAAAATGAGTCAAACCAAAAACCTTTGACTGTGCGAAGACTTATAATTTTTATTGCTAACCAAATATAATTACGCATCGAACGTAACATACCAACGTAAGGTAATCAAGAGTAGAAAAAACGAGGTCTTAAAGTAAAGCGTAGCATGTAAATGTGTGTATGTGCGAATATGTATAAATATATATAAATAATGGAAAAACTGCTCAAGATAACGGACTGTGTATACATATGTATGTATATATATATATATATATGTATATATATATATTTAGAAGAAGTCTTGCTTTGGCCATATGCTTGCTTGGACCTGAATCAACTACATACGTATAAATTGGTCGTGAAAATGTGTATTTATTCCTACCAGTCAGCGAGAGATGCGAAGAAACAAATACATCTTCAAAAGTTTGCAAATCATTGTAAGAGACGCTTAGTAAGCGTATCTGCTTGTGTATGTGCCTGTATATTTATATACATATACATATATATATATATATATGTGTGTGTGTGTGCAAACCTTTAAGAGAGAGTATAAGAAGAATTCCAAAGTAGCAGCAGCAGCATTCTAAATATTAAGTTAAAATTTTTAGTTTTGTTTTAACGGTCAGCTAAGGCAATAAAATATTCTTTGGCTTTTGTTGTTAATGCCATTGTTGTTGTTGTTATTGCTGGTGCTGTTTTATAGGAATATAACTTGTGTGTTGAAAGTGTTTTTGTTTGGTGTGAGATGGTGTCGATGAACATAATTGGATGGTGGTAATAATAACATATCCTGACCATACCACAAACAATTTTTCGCTTTTGCACCGACACTTTTTACCTACACACAAGCATGAAATATTAAAACAGCATTCAGCGTACGGGTCAGTCAGCCACTATGTAAAATGTATATGTGTAAGCAGCAGGCTTTATATGCGTATGTGTATGTGTGTGTGCGTGTTAGTAGTTAGGTTTAAAGGGCGGTTAGAATATGCGCGGCCAACATATACAACAGGCAGCAGCAGACAGCAGGGGTAAAGAAGATGAAAGTAGATTTAGCGACTTTTATTGTTCGTATTGTTGTTGTTGTTGTTGTTGTCGTTAGTGTTGTTGCATTTATTTTTGTGCGGAAGTGTTGTTTTTTCTTATTTTTGTTGCTATTTTGTGTTGACTGGCGACGAAACGTCTTTTCGTCTTTTGCCAATTTTCTGAGTATAACAATGATAATCGTCGAAAAGCCAAAGTGCTATCGCTGTCGGCTGCTCGAGTTCCAAAAAGGAACCTCAATGAATTACCGAGGTGTTGGTTGCCCGTCCAAAATACCCAATTATGTTCCGATTGGTTTTTCTTATTGTTGTTCTTGTTATTCTTGCTGGTGTTGTTCTTATTCAAGGTGCTGATGTTGCTGCTGCTGCTGCTGCTGCTGATGATGATGATGATGATGATGATGATGACGGCAATAGCAATAGCAACGGACCGACTGATGTTGTGATGCAAGTCAAATGATGTATTGCATAAGTACACATATGTACAGACACACACACACACACACACACACACACACACACACACACACCTAAATGCATTCGTAGGCCCACATATATTTGCAATAACATTATTGCTTAAAGTCGATCTATGTTAGTGCAGTTATATGTTCATGTGCATCATATTCATGTCTGCATGTGTGTGTGTACGTGTGCAGTTTATGTTTGAATTTTGCTGATCTTATTTAACCGCCTCTTCTCCTTATTATTAGCTAGTTAGTTAGTGTATATCGCATATATATATATATATATATATATGTGTACGTGTGTTGTCGCCTTTTGTTACTTGTAGTATTTGGTGTGAATTTAATGACATGGTTTGTTGTCTTTGGATTGTTGCCACAATATCATCACATCAAAAGGTCTCTTTAAGATTTAAAGTCTACACGTAATTCATACAATCGTTCAGATCGTTTGATGATGCTTGATCATGTTTGTGGGCATGCATGTGCATATACACATATACATATAAATATATGCACATATACATATATATATATATCTACCTACACATACTTGCATTTCTCTTTCCTCTTGTGTAATAAAGCTGAGGTTGAGGCTGAAAAAGACCAACTGACTGCCTGACTGACTATGTAAACTGGCAAGTGAATGAATGTTTGTACTGTAGTGTTTGAGTAAAAAGCTGCAAGAGTCTGCCTTTTTACCTTTTTGCGGCTAGTTAACAGAAAATCATAAAGATCACACAATGATGTGTAGTTGTGGTAGCTTTTTAACGATTTATAATCACTAAAACCAGCATATTATGGCGTAAACGTAGTCTTTTCTTTTCTTTTCTTTTCTTTTTCTTTTTTTGCTCATTCTCTTCTTCTTCTTCTTTTTCTCTTTTTTTCTTTAAAATGAATTTTGTTTTACCGCAAATCAAATACAGAGCGTATTTTTATAATATAAAGGCAATTATGTATATATAGGGAGTCTAAAGAAAAGTATTATTATAGAGTTTGGTGAAATACTTAATGGCTAGCCTGGGGCTATTCAAACAAGAAAAATTTGCAAGAAATGCCTTTAAAGCATTTCAGTATTTTTCGTTCCGCAACTGCAAGTGAAAGAAGAAATTAACGAAATTCATTGCCATCTGCGTAACAAAACGTTAACAGTTGTGAGGTAGCATTTCACTATTCAAAGGCAAACAATTACACTTAAACGAGTTTCAGTTAAGCGCGTGACCAACATTAAAATTTTTATTTTCAAAATTCTCTCAAATATCGTAAAAAAAAAAAAACTGCAATACCGATCAATACAATTGTTTTGCATTAGACGTAATCAACGTGAAGAACTCCTACAAATCGCATGTTAACCTCTTCTAACACCACGTCCTGCAAATGATTACTTGACTAATGTACAAACCGATCTAGTCAGGCATTTATGTTTGAAAAAAAAAACATCGTCCTTCCTTTCAATCCGTAGAGGTTCCGCTTGTCTTTCACTTTTGGTCCAACATCAGCAATCACTTTTTATATGGTGACAAAATTGCTATTGCAAAAATTGTGCAAAACTGAGCCCACTATACAAAATGTTGTGCTGAAGAGCTTATATCCAACCTTTTTGCACTTAGACCCATTGTAGTGGATCGAATTTTCACCAACCGTCTTTATCAGAAACAAAAAAAAAGTTGTTGTCTAAAATCTTTGGAAAAGAATCTCACTAAGCACAAAACAATGTTTCGGCCGATTTTGTCACCTTAAAAGTTCGTTTAAAGTGAGGGAATGGATTGTTATCTTGGCCGCCCTTTGAGTAGTCTTTCATCTAAAGCTTTCCTTACATCCTACATGTTGGCCCATATGTAGAATATTTTGCTATGCTTTCTTTGTACTCGATACAGTAAAATATATAATCTCAAGCGATTCCGCAGGAGTAGCCGAGTAGACAAGAATCGTGACTATCAAGCCGGTGCTGTTCGAAAATTCAAATCGTAGTACGATAGAGAAGTACTTGATCGTAGCCATAGTACATGTTCAGTCTGTAAAGGAAGCAACTCTTGTGATAGGTTAAACATATACCCATTAGGCTGCACTCACTACCTACCTCCCTCATTTGCCTTACTTCTTTCCGACTATCACCGTGTTACACGAACAACGGCCGTCCCCTAAGTGATTGGTCATATAAAAGAAAAATAAAAGAAGTACAAGATAAAAACCTCTTTAACCTAGAAATGAGAGGAGACTTGTAAAGCCATAGTAAGAAAGGTTACAAAGCACAACTATGTCTATCCAACATACGAAGCTTATTATGGTCTTCCCAGAGATTGTCGAAAGACCGAAAGAAATCGCGTGACGAAAGCAACAAGCCTGTAGATAGACTTAGGAATAGAGTTTCCTGGAAAGCATACCATCCAAACTCTCCCATCTTGATCTAAGAAACATAAACGGATTAAAATATTGTGACTGGTTATATACAACTCATAACCTTATCGCCTCTTTTTCCGGGCCGTTACGGATGGCGCACATATAGACGACAAACTCTACCCTTGCGAGTTCAGCTGCCACTTGGCCTAACTTAGCTTAAGTTTTTCCAGTCAACCAATGATGACCTACCTGCTTAATGGTGAAGTCGAGATTGTGGCGAAAGCTTTTTGGAACTATGAACTAATACCCATTTCGAAGAAAGAAATTACCAAAGGGGCATGAGATTTGAGTAGAGTCTTAAAAATATGATGCTCTTTTTTTTGGCGAAAATGTGGCTGTTGCTAGTAAGAGACCATTCCCCGTATTTGTCATTTCAGACTTACACTAAGAATGGTCCACTTATATGACACCTAGACTAACAGTAACAATAATCGATCTAGAGGTTGACGAGAGCAAAATCTTTCTTTCTATCTTTCCCGGCAGGAAGCTTTTTTTAACGATCAATGAGAATTTGAAGGAATAAAAAATATCGATCGACATTTTTCCTACACCTGCTTATTTACAAACTAAGTGATTGCATATATATCTGATCTGATTTGACATCGTTTATGACAAGAGAGTGTACAGAATACTGCTGGCCTGCTGCCATGCTCTCAATAATCAAAATTTAAAAGTAGCGCACAATTGCAGTCATCAGATTGCACCAGCAGCTAAATAATGTTGAACGCGCACAGCACGTGGCTTAACATAACTATCTAAACAACTTATGAAGAAAATGATTTTATTTCTTTTATTTATTTTTTCTTATACTAATAGCTTTTCTTCTTTATTTATTTATCAATAAAAGACAGAGAGAGAGAGAGAGAGAGAGAGAGAGAGAGAGAGAGAGAGAAATTGAGAAAAACAGCAAAAAGGAAATATAATCGAAAGCGAAAATGTTTTCAGAAATTATAAGCACATCGCAGCATTTGTTGGGATTTATATCAATGCAGAAAATTGATAGAAAAACTAATATAATATAAAATAAAAAAAATGGAAAGCAAGCGAGCGAAAAGCAAAAACAAAACACAAAAAAAACAAATACAAGATGTGTTGTCAAAGATTTAAAAGTAATTCTGTGATACAATCGCATACAAAAGAAATCTCAATGAAACTGACAGTCTTTGGCAGCACCTTAATGGGATTCCCTGAGGTGCGTCTTATGTCGGGCCGTTTAGTTTCCATGTAATTGTGTATAAAAAGATGAAAAGCAAAAAATAAAAAAAAAACTCTATTAGGTTTGAATCGAATTTGTTTTTTTATTTTTTATTTTATTTTTTTTTTTTTACTCATCACATTGTCGTCATATTCAAAACTAGAAAGGAAATTATGTTCGCTTTGGGGAAAAACTCTGAATTCCATCCAATCCATATTGTAACGTAGAAATTGCAAAATGTTTTCGTGGGCGTGGCATTTAATTCTGATTACAATTTTCCAAAAAAAAAAAATTTTTATATGATTTTAGATTATAGCGCATATGTTGATCCGATTTCTACCAATTAAGAGTACATGTGGTAAGTTTCAACTGTTCATTGATTGTGGTCGTAATGTGGCCATACAGCCAAGTGTTCGAACGCCAAGTTTTATATATATCGTATTTTATATTAGCTTAGAAAACAAAATTTCGTATAACACTATCCTGGCTCGGAGGGCATCGAACCTACGGAGCGGACTACGATGATCAAAATGTCATTCTTGTAGATACCTGATGTATGCATAGGTGTAAAATTTACTAATTTATTTACTTGCTGGGAGTAAGCATTCATTTCAGGTTCTGGAGCTATTCAAAGCATATATCAAAGCGCTTTGAATACTTTGCGTTATATGACAAAAATGGCTATTTCGAGAAAGTAACGCTTGCTCTGTTCAATTCGAGAGAAAGGGTAGGCGAAAGCTATAGGTTGGCATCGGTATGTACATAACAATATCATAGAACGTAAGAAATCATGAGTGAAAGCTGGCCAGCCCTCAACGCCGATAGTGAAACTGCAGTTCTACGCACCCAATTTTATGTTCTCCGTTAGAAAAGATCGAAAACGAATTGCATGGTGTGGTGTGGTGTGTGGTTCTTCGACATTTAGAAATCACTGGGAGCCGCTATCAACAATATCTGATGCCGCTGAATAGAATGGAATAAAATTATAGAAGAAAGCGTCACACTACACTTACGAGGTGTACTCAGCCGCATACTGCAAAACCCTGAGGCCAACGAAATATTACGAAAATTCGATTCAGATTGTGCTGCATTCCGCGGGCCTCTTATTAATTACCAGATGTTTTCATCGAGCCTGCATAAACAACTTCCCCGCGCTTGTAGCTATACGCTGGTACATAAAACATTAAAAAGCGTTTACATGCTGAAAATAAAATCGTTTGTTTACCGCTGAGGCTACGTTTAATTTTTACAGTCTAGAGAGGAAACCAGAAAGAATCGATTAAAACATCAATCAAATCTAGACACGAACCATCACCGTGAGAATTATTTTAAAAATAAAATTTTCACAAAGAAACTTTTCAGATAATACTTTTAAAGATGCGATACCTTCTTCTCGCCAAGAATACGAATGTAATGCGAAAAACTTCGAAAATCTTTTATTTTTTCTTCCATTTAAAATGTTCGCAAATCTGATTGACATAGCAGTCATTCTCAGTGCCATAAAATTTTATTATTACTTAAGATTCGAGCACACGACCATGGGAAGTTGGTTATTATTATTATTAATTTAACCAGAGAAATAAATTCGAATAGTAAAGCACTTAGTAGCATCAAGGCTATCGGCTTTATTGAGATTCGAACCCACGACCACTGAGAGTTTATTAATATTATTATTAATTAGGTCTGAGAAATAAATTCGAAGAGTAAAAGTCTTAAAGCACCAGCAGTAGCATCTAAGGCTTATCGGGCTTATTAAAAACTCTACCGCACTTGAGATTCGAGCCCACGACCACTGAGAGTTTATTAATATTATTATTAATTAGGTCTGAGAAATAAATTCGCAGAGTAAAAGTCTTAAAGCACCAGCACCAGCATCTAAGGCTATTGGCTTTATTAAAGACTCTACCGCACTTGAGATTCGAGCCCACGACCACTGAGGGTTTAATAGTTGAGATTCTTTGCCCTCAGCCACTCAGGGGGATCAACTTTTGAATCCAATTGTTATTCATTTAATGTTATTCATATAATCTTAGAATAATAAAGAAAAGTTGTTTAGAAATTGGACCCTTCGAGAATATAACTAATCAGAATCGTGCGTCATTAGCAATTGTACACAAATTACTGGTCAACTTTTCCAAAGCAATGAAATCTTTAGCGTCTGTGAACGAGTTAATCAAACTTTATATAAGCTAAGGAGTCCGAGCTCTGTTTGCGATTTCGAGTTCGATCAATATTTTCTCTTCCATTATTTGAACTAGGTTGACGCGATGGATCTCGATGAATGTTTTCCTGTCCGTCTCGATCACGATTAGAACTTTTTCCTCCACTTAATTGTACTTAATCTACCTTGTGGATCTTGGTGAATATTTCTTCTTCCGTTTGATGTGTCGTCCATCTCAAACAATATTTTTTCTTCTTCCATATCATATAAATGCGTCTATGTTGTAGATTTCACTGACTATTTCTTTCCCCCCGCCATTTAGTTAAACTGCGTCTACATTGTGAATCTGGATGAATATGTTTTCCTCTAAATAATCCCGAGCAATATTTTCTCCTGCATTTAATTGAACTGCGTCGACGCTGCAGATCTCGATGAATATTTCTTCTCTCATGCGATTAAATTCCGCATACATTGTAGATCTCAGTAGATATTTTTTATTCCATGTAATTAAATTTCGCATACATTATGGACTTCGATGTATGTTGCGATGTATGTCGGCCGACATCTCTACTTTTACTTAATGTATCCAACGAACGTGTAAGCATTAGCTAAAGAGGCTTCGATATCGAAAATGTCAAAATATGGCAAAAGCTTTTGCCAACAGCTTACAAAACAAAAAAGAAAAAAAAGCTATTGAAGGTCACATCACATAAGTGATAACTTCTTATAACCTTTAGCAGCCTATGATGGTTGGCTTTAGAAATTACAAAACCACCTATGGATTTCCGCAAAAAAAAATCCTTGCAAGTGAAAGCAATTGTGACAATTTTGTGTAAAAGGAGCGATGCACTTATAGTTTGAATTAGTTATTTGAAGATTAAGTCCGAGGTATTATTTCAGATGTAATGAATGCTTCAAAAATTTCCCTTTCTTCTCCTTCTAAAGAACTAATCAAATTTATTTTTCACAAACGCAAATACGAGCCCGCTGTGATAGTTACCTTTGATAATGCTTTGCATTGTTAAGTTTATATGTTTTTGTTGTTTTTGTATTGTTTTGTGTTTTTTTAGCATCAAAATAACGCGCAACGCAAGCAGACATATTTTTATTATTATTAAAAACAATTTTAAATTGTTGAACGTTTTCTTAATGGATTTCGATACGATTTCAACAGTATAAAAAGAAGCCGCAACCAGAGGCAACCTGCGGCGGTAATTTGTAGCTGCAAGCAAAGTCATCACACCTTTATTCCAATTTGTTTTTATTTTTACTCTTTCATTTCTTATTTTTTATTCTGTCCTGTTTGACTGTCTTGACTTGGTATCATCTTCTTTTATATATACATCTATATATACATCTATATATATATGTTCATACATATATGTATATTGTTAACTTGATATTGTTATTGTTGTTATTATTATTATTATTATTATTATTGTTGTTGGTATTAGTGGTATTGTGTTTGGGTCAATTTACAGATTTCTTGAATGAAGTTTTCTTCTATACGCGCGATACGCGAGTGCGACGGCATGTGTATATTTTCGATAAACGAAATACTGCGAAAATGATGTATGGTTATAGTTATATATCATAACAACAAGTCTTGCTTGTCAGTTAGTTAGCTTGAATCGTTTGCCTTGTCAGTTACTTTAGTTCTAGTATTCTGTTGCCACATTCATATACATGCATATATATGTATATATATATATACATGGTAAAATAACGTACATATATAGATTCGATGCGTATTTATAAAGGATACCAAACGCTTTCTCCTAAAGTGTAATATAGGCAATATATACATATGTATATATATATATATATATATATATAACTTTAACTTTATTGCATATATATATATATATATATATATATATATATATATATACGTGATAACATGATCATCACAAATGCCCAAAAATATTAGCTCACGCAAATGTAAATCTAGTATCGTTCATAACGTTATAATAATAATTGCATACCAGTGTGTGTGTGTGTGTGTGTGTGTGTGTGTGTGTGTGTGTATGTTTCCTTGTTTGTTCGTTTGTTTGTGCGTATGTGCACATGTTTGTGTATTTTTAAGAATAACTACATAAACAAGTCTTTAAGTCGACTAATTCCCTATTCAAACAAAAATGCATATATAGGAAAGTGTGTGTGTGTGTGTGTGTGTGTGTGTGCATGTATTGTGTATATCATATAAAAGTTGTTTGCTCAGCATGCAATAATTTGCCGCTAAACATCAATCGATTTTTAAAAGCAACAACCTTTTCATTATGCTTATGAATATAAGCAAACAGACAATCATCGACGCAACAATAGATTGATCGCGTAGCCAACAACTTCCCCCGTTTTCTTTCGCTCCCTCTCTCTCTTTCTATCTTTCAACTTTTTGTACCTTTCCTTCTCTCACTCTTACCTTCTCTTTCTCTTTTTCGCACGTCTTCTCCAATTTCCACAATCGTTATGCATTCCTAAGCGCAGAGGGTGTTCAACACATTTACATCATTTATCTTGTCTGTCCGTCTGTCTCTTAAGCGAAACATCTTTACCCTCCGTTTTTGTTTTTTTTTTTGCCTTTTCGATTTCAAACAAATTGCTATAAGATTATTATGAAAAAACAACAACAACAAGAACAACAACAATTAAATCAACTTTTTTAAAGCTTCATTAATTAATACTATTTGTTTAAAAATTATTAATTTTCATATGCATTTTAATCGCTTACAAATTACTATTTATGAAGCGATAAGCGGCATAAACAAAGGCTGACTGACCTTACGTTACGTTTGTTACAATCCAAAAAAAAAAAATAAATAAATAAATAAAAAAAAGGTGAAAAATAATAAGAAGTAAAATAGAAAAAGAAATAAAAATGAAGAGAAGAAGAACTTTATTGCACTCGCCATTAAGCGATTGCAGTAAATTAGACTCGTTAAGCCGTTTGTAACAAGTGTACACACATGTACACTTAATATGCGTATCATGCAAAAAAACATTTTATTCTAATTTATATGAAAATTTCAGATTAATTAACGCTTTTATCGCTCATCAGGCTTAATACTTTTTGTACTAAAAATTTATTTCATAAATAATTCTCTTATTTATTTCTTATTCGTATTTTTGTTTATTTATTATAATTTTTTTTTTTAATTAATAAGCTTTTTTTTTTGTTTCAATTCAATGGCTTAAGACTTTTTAGACTAACCATGTTTTAGTTAAATTATAATGATATTTATTTCACTCTTACTTATATTAACTAACTAGTTTAACTAGCAAGTTTATGGCCTAGTACTTTTTAGACCAACTACTATAAGATATGATGAATACTTCTAGGCATAGACAAAAATAAATTATTGGAAATAAGATAAAAAAAAGACCTAATAATATGAGATGTGTCTATACATAGCTAAGCACATTTCTGGCATGCATCTTCTTCTTGAAATTTTAATGCATAATATTTCATTTTATAAACATATAATTTTAAGCTTTGCAAGTGTTTGAGAAATAGAATAGAAAAGAACTAAGAAGTACACTATTTCGCTGAGCGGAGCTAACGCGATCTCTCACTCTAGGCTCGAATCGTTTGATCAAATCTATTGATGAACATTTTGAACTACCCGCATATTTCTTATGACGTTCATAATGTTAAAAAAATTTTTCCATTGTTCCGTCCGGTCGGGAAAAGCGGCAGCTTTACTTTGGCAGGCAAATTTAAAAAGGCGGGACAACTCGCTTACAAGCACTTGCTTGCTTGCACTACCCATTGAAAACAAAAACCAAATTTCAATTCGTTCTCTTCATTACTCCACTCGTTGGAGGAGCTCTGAACATAAACCAATAAAGCTCATGACTAGAGAGCAAAACCGATTTTTTTTTTGTAAATTTTTCTTACTTTGCTGGGTATCCAAGATACGTCTCAAATCGTAACGAGTCTTCCTCGAAACTGATAAGCAGTTATGCTTATGTTGTTTATGAAATTTCCCAACTCATAAAAATAGCTTAACCCTGGGTGGTCGTTTTAATACTTAATCTCTTTTTATTTATTCGTTTAATCATTAAAATCTGGAAATCTCGAACGAAATTTTTCTGCGGCTTACAAATCGCTTCGTTATTGTGTACATTAGGCGCCAATTGAAATTTTAAAAATTCATCACATTTCAACAATTAATTAATTTTTTCTTTACCTTCTTTTTTTTATGTTGTTGTACACCATCTGCCGGGGGATTTAGAGTTAAATACTTTCAGGGTTAGACAACACTTTTTTTTTTTTTTTGGCTTTTAATATGTTACAGTCTATCGACTAGCGGGATAATTAAAATTCAAAATATTTGATTAAAGTTCATGAGGGCAACATCGTAAATCTTGTATTGAGAATTGCAATTTGAAATCTGTTAGTCTGTCTGTCTCTCTTTATATTAACACCGAGTCAAAAGTGCTGACATTAGCAAGGTATATTTTCATATTTGTTCTTGCGCTAACGCTACGTTGGCGGTAGATGCGGCGGGAGCTGTCAATAATTTATCGGGAATTATTACAAATGAAGGGTTTCAGTCAAAGCAAGTAAGGATTCATATCAAGTAAAAGAAAATTTTGAAGGAAGAGTCTCTTGCTTTCAATCGATTGACTATTTCTTTATTGGATAAGACAGTTCGGACTCGGAAGGGCTGCCGCTGAGTTGAGCTGCGACTGCCCAGTCAGTCTTCACTGGTTCATATCTTAATGTAGTTTGACCATAGTTGGTAGTATATATATACCGAGTGCTTAGTCGGTGAAAACATAGAACTTACAGAGTAAGCACATATCCAGAGCCACTAGGCTGTAGCCACTCACTTTCTCTTTTCTTACTATTTTCTAATTGTGGTGCATGTATTGAGGGGATCACCTGACGCTGCACACTCTCTCCTACTTAATTTATTTCTATCCTTCATATGAAAGTAGAATTCAGTAGTCATTGCTGATGGTCAGCCGCGTTCAACAATTTCAGTGCAAAAGAGAAGAAATTTGCAATGAATTTCTTGTTTAATGCTTCACGCGTACATACACACAAAGTTATATTTGCTTCAATAATCCCAGTATTTTTTTATACATGTATATATACATGTAAATTTCACAAGAAATCTTTCTTATATTTTTGCTTAGTATTACTTAAGGAAATCTCTTACCTGTAAAGCGAAATATCCTGTTTTTCCTGGCTCTTTGCTAGATATGAAGCGGCCGGATCTTATTTGAAAATTTTAACAAGTACAGAGTTCCAGTACTTTATGATTGTTGTAATTGTGATAAATGATTATCTTGTATAGCTTATTGACATGCTAAGTATTAAACTCATCTCATGCTTAACCGAATGTTTTCTTGGCGTTTGAATCTTTTCTGCCCTTGAAAGAAATAACAAAAGAAGTTTTTTTTGTCTGATTTTCAGATTTTAAAATATAAGTAAATTTATTCATAATTTTAATTTTTTTTTTTTTTTTTGAAACTTCTCTTTAGCATTTGCATCTGGCATCCAACCGGCTTAAGTCCTTTAATATATAAAATTATAAGCATTGGTTTATTGCCTTTTAATTGCTGTCTGTTTTATGGGCCTAAGTTAAGTACACTAACACTTCAGTCATTCTGTGCGTGCATTCGTTATAAGCAAATATATTAACGCTTCTCCAAAGAGCAGAGCAGAGCAACTAGTCTGAGAACGTTTATTAATTAGGCATTTTGTTGTATAAACGGCTCATAAGTACTATAATCAACTTTATTGTACTTGACTGGAAAAATGTTCGCACCTGTAATATTATTTTTAATATCGACTAGCGAAAAACAAGACGGGTATGTTATTATTGGGTTTTTTCACTTGCAAAAACGACCAGAAAATATGCCTTTGCAAAAAGCAAGTGTCCATCTGTTTTTTTTAGCTCTTCTCAAAATTTGCTTTTTAAAACTGTGTTCTAAGCATTTAAATATAAAGACAAAATTTGCTTTATATATTTTTAGTCTATCTTTCCAGATAATCGCTCCCCAAGCGATCTTCAAATCTCCTAAATCCCTTAGAAATAAGAATGATTTTAATAATGACCAAATCTGAAGGAACTTCAATAACATGCGTCCTTCATCCTAAACTAAGGCCTTGTACAAAGGCCAAAAAATTGCATGAATATAACTCGAAAATAAATTGGACGCAAAACCCTATGAATAAACATCGAACAAGATTTCAGTCGATGCTGCAAATGAATCGAAATCGATTCGTATGTGAAAAGGTGGATCTAACTCAAGCTGCTCTTGGTATTGCTTACACCTGGACATAGTAAATAAAAAGTTGACCGCACACGGTGTAGGGTACAAAGAGCGCGATATGCTTTAAAAAATGTGCTTAGTTGCTAAGAGATTGACAATGCGTAACTTGGTAGATTTGTCAATATCGTGATGTCGCTTGTCATACCCAGAAGCCCACAACGTGGCTTCCCTGAGCACATTTTTAATGCACATGAGTATCGAAATGAATTTCTCTATGTCCCTCTGCTCACGCGGTTGTTTATTCAGTAAACCTTTTATGTTAATGAAATTCGAGATAAAAAGTCGAAATTGAAAGCTAGAGAAGTTTCAACATTCAAACCTAATCTAAAATGGACTAAGATTAAGACTAACTTTTCCTTCAAGATTGGTCTTGATTTGCTCAGAGAAGAAAATCAAAAATTAACACATCGGTCTGAAATTTTTCTATTACTGTACCCTACACCAGTTGCGATATTGTTTGTGGGAATGTTTTTGCAACTAACAGAGAGGCTTCGCTGTTTCGCGTCAAGCATGAAAGTTATTGAACATTGACCGGGTCCACCCATTGTTACTTACTATTCTCCATATATGGACATATCTTGAAAAAGTAATAAAAATCGGCAAAAATTAGTATTTGCAGTTCTATACAGAAATGTCCTGCCGTCCCTGCTGTTATCAGCAGACATTACTTCTTCCGATTAACACTCGCTTCAAAAGACTACCTACTACCTGCTGCTCAAACGATGCTCGAACATGGACTCTTTTAGGGATAGCCTTAGAAGGCGAGACTTTTTTCAAGATGGCATTCGAGAATTGCCTGAAAGATGGGGGAAAGTCGTAGCTAACGTTACTTTGAATAAAGTACACTTTACAACTCTTTAGAGGCCCAAGAAAAGAACCTTCAAAACTTATTTGTACACATAATATACTAAACAAATGTCCACTACTTGAATGAAATGGGACCATATTTTGAACCTCCTCTATATGGCAATAATATCGAATTGTTAGTGTTTTATGATCAAATGGTGAACTGACATGGAAATTTATTGTGCTTAGTTTGGACTGTCTATAGCTATTTGTCGCATTCATCCCTATATAAAGATTCTCACGAAAAGTATGATTGTATGCTTAACACATATACATTTACATATGACTAATTATTCAGCGGTTATCACCTATATGAACAATACGATGATGGTTGGAAAAAAGATAGAGCATGGCTGCAGTCTGGGAGGTGTGTACCCGATGACCACTCACTGTAGCTGCGACCGTAGATTAATCGTAATTATGGTAAGGCCAACCGCATTGAGTATAAAACCCAAGTGCACCGACTTGACAGCTTGGCCATGCGGTAATCATATCTGACAAGAAGATATAATTTTTGATCATCCATATGAAAACATGAGGTGTAGGGTATTTAATAGTCAGCCTTTGCGTATTGGTGACTTGTTGCTTCTAAGGCAAAGATGATTTTAGGCTCTTAGCATAACATAGTAAGTAAGTCTTGTAGGGACTGCATTAGTTTTGGTGTTTTCATATTAATTTTTAAGACGCGAACAAACATCGTCTACGTCCAGAAGGAGAGAATAAGTAGTAACTTCAAGTCAATTGAATTGAAAAAATAAATTTTGAAATAAATCAAATTGATCTTTATCTCACTGCACTGCAGACTCGATCTTTTGTTATCTTCACAAGTGCTAAACAAAAACTCAAACATCTCTTAAATCCTCTCTATTTACAAAAGGTAGCAAATATTTTTAATATGGTCGCCGGGAGGGTGAAATGATTTCAGTCAATTTAGTTACCATATAAAACTTTTACTATGGCAATGCTTTGTTCAATGAAAGGATTACATATACATATAGATATGTATAAGCAGCAGAACATACACAATTAATAAATAAGAAATTCTATGCTTTTTAGTATAATGTCTTTACGTAAACAATCGCTACCATCTCTGTGAATAATTTTTTAAATTACTTATGCCCTTAAAGCAAATTTCATAAGTTTATATGAACATTTATTTTGTTATTTTACCTTCGCTAACTAATAACAATAATTTTGTTGTAACTTATTAGTTTGCATAGATATTTGTCTACATGTAATTTGTATATACCTTCAGCGGTTAAAGAAATCCCGGGAACAAAAGAAAGAAAACTCTTGTTAACAAGGTTCACAATACGTAGTCGAAATCGATTATAGCGTAACTCGGAGCAAGTGAAATATTCAATTAGGCTTAAACCTCAAATACACATTCATTGACAACACATTGAAAACGAGTCCTCTTTATTTATAAAAAGGCAGCAGTGCCCAACAAGCGATTTCTTATAGAATTCACACACAAAAACCCCACAAATATATGCAGGCATTCACGCGCACTTATACATATATGTATATGTATCTATTAGCAGAGTATCTCGGATGTCAAATAATACACTATTCGACCATGCCAGCTGCAATCAAGTACCGTGGGCGAAAGGTTTTAGAATCGTGATCAAAGCGATGCAAGTATATGCATATAGATATTTGTGTAGGTGTATGTGTCCATATGCCTGGTTGCTGCAGAGAGTACGTATTATTCGACTTCCGGACAAACTCTAAGGTAAACGTTGCAAAATAAACGAATTGGCGGATGTCCCGATTTCGGGAAAATATCTCGTATTGTTAAAGTATGAAGGTATGCGGGGCTCTACAAGAGACGCCTCTTTCATTATCATAATCGACTTGAGGAAACGCATTAAATATGTGACATTGACTCCAGGAGGGACAATTTCGCTTAACGCTCGGAAGACGCTTCTTCCGATGTAATACTTAACGATAGTCCTGTCCGACCGAACTGGGAGAATCGGCTATGGCTAAATTTTCAAATTTAATACTCTATAATATTGATATAGGCGTGGCGGATTTTTCCATCTTTGTAGGGGTACTCTACGATAACCCATAAAATGCGCAGGGAAATTTTTATCGTTGTACTTGCTGCGGTTTATGAGTAATCATCAAACAATTTCTTTCAGTGTTCTTGGCTTGTGATATAATGTAAACGGGTTCTTAGACCGTTTTAACTCATTTTCAATACTGATTGGAAAGTTTTGTAGATAGGCAACCAAACGGACGAACGGGCGGACACCCCTCGGTCGAATTTCATATATATATATACTGTCTTTGATGCTTGTTTCTATACTATGAGTGTACCTCCAACTTTGCATTGATTGATATGAAGCGCACACACACTTACACATTATTCATTCAAAGTTTTCAAGGTTGAAAGACTTAAGAATGAAATGTTAATGGTAATGTTTGGGAAACTCTGTCTTACATCACTTTAGTTTTTGTTTCGTTTTATTTTTTTCAATCTCACTCGCTCTCTCTCTTTCCGTCACTCTTTTTATGTCTCTGTCGCTTACACTTATTTATTCAATCACTACTTTGGCTTTGACCAGCCAGCCAGCCATCATCAAGTTGTTGAATTTGTTACGCCATAAAAACTGGCGGATATTACAAGCTTTACACCAACTAAGTAAAGTAAGTAAGTAAGTATATAATGTGTTGGCCTCCTGTAAATCGAGAACAGGTTGGTAGTGGCAACTTATGTTAGTATTTCTTCTGTGCTTTTTATTTATTTTTTTTTTTTGTGGAGCCTTATAATAAAATTTCATCGCAATTAGTTATACAATAATTTACGATTTTTCGTTATTCTTCAATATGCAAAAGCATTTCATTATTATTTTGAAAAAATCTCTCCCTACTTTTGAGGGAACATTAACTGCGCTTCTGTTACTAGTAAAAGTACTTTTTAAGGCTTAGATTTGGTCATATTCTCGCGTATACGTATAAGCATAGGCGAACAACACACACACACACACACACGCTCACGGACGTCTCAGGATGTTCAACTGTGTTCTTTGCCTTTCTTTAAGTGCATACACTATTGGCTTCTTCAGTAGCCACATTTTTGTTATGCAATTTTGCAAAATCCATGAAAATGTTTTAAAATAATTCTTTTTTTTTTTTGTTATAAAAGGAGTTAAATAAAAAAAGAGCTAAAAAATCCATTATTAAGACTGTGAGAAAAGCTATCATAATCAATAAAAATTCTATAGTTTTCCCACAATTTCAATTCTTGCCTCACGTACCAATTTGCGAGCATCCAAAAGTCTCGGCTCTCTTTGATTGCGTAAAAAAAAAAAAAAAATTAGAGGGAAAGAAACGGGATAAACTAACTCAAATAGGTTACTAGAAAAACAGGAAGAAAATTTGTCGTTCTCTTTATTCTTCATCTTAGCCACCTTTTTCTCACGGCTGCCCCGTAAGAGGTTCCTATATGTGCTTGGTACCGCTCAGAAATACTCATCGGAGTTATCATGTGGTTTATAAAGTCGTGATTAGCTCTACTTTACAGATTGACTTAGCTATGTCTGTTGGTCCATTCTTTCATCTGCGCAAAGTAAACATGATCTGCGTCCAAAGTTAAAATTCAAAGAAAATATTTATCTAAAATCTTGTAACACATACTTCCAAATTGCGAAATGTTCTTCGTCTTAATCCGCTTACATGTTTTCTATAACATATTGAATCTAATACTAATAATATTCCTCAAGCTAACTTTTTTTTTTTCTTTTTATAACAATCAGCCAGTGAGGAGTACCACCCATAAATGTCAGCATGAAGACATGATTTTTTTTTTTGGATTTTAAATAGAGAAGCACTGGCAGAGTGACAGGCGCCTTCGCCTCCTGGAACGCTCTGATTGGTTTTCAAAAATTCGATGCTCGAGTTGCGTAACACCTAAATGGAAACAAGAATTTTCGAAGCAATCGATTCGTTGTTGAGCAAAACCATTCAGAGATTAAAGAATTAATTGTTTCGAAAGTAAATCGTTCGGCAATTATGCGGCGAAAGAGTGGGAATGCTAAAAAGGCCATATACTTGACTGATGGACAGATTTCACTCATCTCTGTAGAAAAGTCACAGCACATTCTTTGCTAGATGCTTTGTTCGGGAGTGTCACAGAAGCCCTGAACACACATTTTCGTCACCCAAGAACATGTAAATACTTCGCTGCCTGATGGTCGGAACATTTCCGGCTAGACTCAAAATCGTTATACTCATATTTGTAAGAAAGACAGAAACAACAAGTAGTGGGCTTGACTATTGCGTTGCCTTTTGAACAATAACATAAGCCTTGAATGTTGCTGCCCTGAACTGACATTGTGTCAAAGAATTTTTTGATGACACCGTAGCGATATTTGCGTCTGCGAAGCAACACCTTCACGTTTCTTTTCACATATAATAATCTTAAGTGAATTATAATCTTTTTTTAGTTTCTTCTACTTCGCAATTACAGGCTCAACCTAATAGAAAGACCGATAATTCCCAGGACTGATATATAGTTACCGCCCGCAACAGAAAACACATGTGTGAAGCCTCAAGTACCAATCGTGAAAATTTCTTTACGAGTCATAAGTGGTTTTAGTGACGCAGCCTATAGTATCGCCGTAGGAATGGAAAAATCCTCATTTCATGTGTTGATTAAGCAGTGCTTTATAATTAAGAAAAATACGAAACAAAGATTAACGCTGAGTGGAAAAGTTTTATGGCAACTCTTGTCCATGAGAAACAATAATTTGCTTGTGGCTTCCGTAGTGGACGTTGGAAAAAGATGGTTAGACAAGGAAACACTAAAATCATTCGGTCTACAAATGAAAAATGAAATCGGAAGAGATAGCTGACATTCCGAAGATACCGCGAGGCCGTCTATAGGCTACTTTGCCCGTAAAGTTTGGCATGACAAAAATGGTTTCTAAACGTACGCAGGGTGCAAAACAGAGATTCTGATGGCTGTCTGGAGCTGTTTCACCGCAATGAGAATAAGACGAAACATGAATCCATCACCATACGTCCTCAATCGAATCTATAGTGAGTTCGCAGAACGGCAAAGACCTGTCGAAAGTCGTGCAAAGCGGAGAAAGACCAATGAATATCGAATTTTATGGGTTTTTCTGGCAATGGGCAAAGAATCTTTAATAGATTGGCTCGTTGATCTAACATAAGCCAAGATAAAAGAGTTTCATAAAAAATACCTCGCGATTTGTACTTTAAAAGCAAACATATATGAATATATACCGAAAGGACATACGGACGCTTCAAATACGGGTCAAGTCAAACATATCTTTAAAAACGAATCGAACTTTCTTTATCTTATCTTCATAAGCTCGCTATTGCATAAGGAACAGTTTGCGAATAAAACGTAACGATTAATGCCAGTAAACCTTTGCTTGTTGTGTCACAACAAAAGTTAAAGAAGAAGTGTCATATCATGACAATTAAAATGTTTTGAAGTTTCCTTAACAACATTTATTTTGAAAAACTCGTTCAATTTGATTTAAGTAAGCATTTCTTTTGTATCCATCCATCCATCCCTCCATCCATCCATCCATCCATCCATCCATCCATCCATCCATCCATCCACGTGACCAATATTATTTATTTCACAAGTCCATTTTGCGTTCAGCAATATAAACAAAGTGTCTTGATTGCGGATCATTAACTCTTCATGGTTATTTATTTGTTCAAAAGTGCAAAAATTACAAATTCATCGTCTGAGCAGCGGCCTTAACAATGGGAAACGTTGGCAAACAATTGAGAGAAATTGTTACAGTCATAAATTCACACCCTTAAAATGTAAGTCATCAGCATCCCTTTTTTTTATCAAAAAGTAAAAATCACTCACGCAGGTTGCAGACAGACGTACGTACACTTGTATATATATATATATTGTATATATATATATACGTATATATATATACGTATGTATGCATATCGTGGGCATAAGTGTTTGATTAAGAAAAACTTGTGGGTTTCCTTCTTCCTCTCTCTCTCTCTCTTTCTCTCCCTCTCTCGTTTTGCAATTTACCCACGCATTAGTAGAAGACAAGTGATTTATATCAGTAATAATTTTTATGAATTTGTTAGATTAACCAAAGAAAAACTCTTAAAATCATAAGAGGTAATAGATTCATTTTTCCTAAACCACCCAACTACTACCCACCTAATAATCAGTTTTCAAGCAATCACATCGCTCTAATATTATATTTTTGTCATTATACCCAACAGCCAAACTTAAAAGTATATTAATTTAGTTCAGCTCTTTGTTGCACCCTAGATAAGGATTCAGTCATATCCATTATTCCCTTTATCACACAGTCTAAGGTCTGTTTTTGAACATTGAAACACACATAGCTCTGCTACTTGATGTAATAAGAAGAAGAAAATGTGCTTTGTGCTCTTACAGCGACTTTCGCGTAAGAAAATGATGGCATCTTTCAATCCAAACACTTTCTAGGGCCATCCAAAAACTTTCAGAAAAAAAGTTTCCCATCGATCAACCTGACATATATATTGGCCTAAAAAAAAAGAACAAAAATCCTTTACAATTTTTGTATATTCTCTAAAGCTTACAGAATTCAAGCATTGTCCACAAGGCGATATAATTTTCGCACCCTTTATTTTTGAACTCATAAAAGTAGACAGTCATCAAAAATTTTGCAAAGCTTGCAATAAGATTAACCATAACCCTGTAGTCCTTCAGTTCACCTTTTCTCTACTGTTATTGATTCTCACAATCAAAAATACGTCCACTTCGCCGTCTCACTTCCAGCCTGTACTTATATGCACTTGTGCGGTCTGTACTGAATTTTGATTTCAAATTTGCTCATAAAGTCCAAAAACAGATATTATTCCAATATTCAATAAACGGACAGAAATTTACAAACAACTGCAAATGATAATCTAAAAGCCTTATAGCCGGCCAAGCTCGAAAATCCTACGGGATTAAAATACATCAGTATAAAAAAAATTTATCAAATTAAAAAAATATAATTTGACCTGCAAGTTGAACGCAAGAATACAAGGGTAGGCAGGAGGTGGACAGACTTAAACGATTCGGAAAATAATTCATAATTCAAGATGGCTCTGTATTTAGGCACGAACTAGTAGTATATGGCATAACAACGATTTCCTTAGGTCATCTTTTAGTCGGGCAATAGAGACCGTTTGCCGAAGAAGAGGCGATTTGCCTCGATTTGCTAAAAAAAAAATAAACCTTAGGCGAAAAAACTGTCCACAATAATCTGCAGCAAATGTCGCTCTAGGCCACGTAACAAATATCTTTCCGGATCATCGAAAAGCTCAGCGTCACAAGCCATCTCGATGATTGACAAAAACGTGCTGGTTCTTTATAGACACATATAGACACATACTAATGGAAGGTAATAACTATAGGTTTCCAAGTCTTTTTACATGGATCCGTCCTTCCATCCAGTCAAATTTGTGAAAAGTTGATATTGAACTTATTGCAACGCTCTATCAGTGTTAAAGTAGAGATGGTAAAGAATTATCTATCGGCTTTACGTCATAGCGAATATAACGTCGTCCTAACCGTCTTAGTCGCTATCGTCGTACATCAAGCCTCAAATAGTCTGCGCCTATACGACTTCCGTAGCCTAAGTTTTAATTAAGAGAAATTTTTCAAAAAGTAGTGGATAGAAGAGATTGACTTAATTTTTTTGTGATATGAAAGCGAATGCAGAAAGTGAAGAGGATAATGAAGTCGACTTAAACTTCACTAATATGCACTTTGATTTATTTTTGCTATAACAAAGTATTTGTTAGTTACACTCTGTTACCGATTATAAATAAAAGGGTTTTGTGACAAATTACCAAACGTTATGGCATTGAGCGCAGACAAAACACAACCCGTCACCCGTCTATTTATGTCTACTTAAAGGAAAATCCTTCAAAACGAAAAAAAAAAAAAGAACCAAAAGAAGAAGAACAAAAATTATTTGAATATTCATCATATTCATCGTCAAAGACCACATAAGTTTTTCCAAATTTTTTAACCAAATATTAACCATCATCTAAATACTGCTTGCAAAACATTAAAACAACAAATTACTCTCGACTCTCGATGCACACAGATGATGATGATGATGGTGATGGTGATTATGATCATCTGTAAGAATGTTGATGCTTAAGAAAAAATAAAAACTATATATAAAAAAAAAAAAAAACAAAAAATAAAAAATAAAAATGAAAAAAAAGAAGAACAAGCAAAAGACTACACTTCATCACTTGCCACATCGCATTGCATGGAAGCACGTATCTCATTATAATGATTGGTCTGCAGATTTCACACGTCTTCGACTTTATATGTTCAGCATTTAGGGCGAAGCAACGGCAACAATAACAATAACAACAACAACAACAATAATAATAATAACAACAGCAAGAAGAACAACAGCAGCAACAACAGCAACAACACCAACAACAGCAACAATAATAACAAAAACACATTAAATACCCTTAAAGTAAATTTTTAACCGGGCTCATGATTAACGCTTATTTCAAGAACAAAGACCCACAAACACCTTCTTCTCTTAACGATGTATGACTATCTTATTGAAAAATGGAAAATAACACTCGCACACATATAAACATACACCCATACACATATGTATAGAAATGAAGGTATGAAAGAAACGCTAACGTTTATTCCTTTTAATGTTAAATGCTCAGCACTGCTGTTAAAAGCACAAAACGTCTAGAATATCAGACGCAGACAGACAGACAGACAGACAGACAGACAGACACATGAAATCACTCAAGTTATTTCGATTTTTATAACATTCTGTTCTTTTGCTACAAACGAACCGCTTCTTAATAAACTCGTACTAGAGTCTACCTCTTTACAGAGATTATCACCACATGATGAACAAAAGAAGAATAAAACTAACTAACTACAAAATACCCTACACACAATCTAAAAGGATCGATGATATCAAAAATACTTAAAAGTAAAAAAAAATAACAAAAATTAAAAAAATCGAAGGAAAAAGGAAAAAAAATATAAAAAAAAAAGGTTCGCAAGTTCAAAGCGATAAACATCAAGACGACTATGAGCTATAAGTAGTCAAGTTACTAAAGTTACAGTCAAGCTATAATTTAAAAAGTGCTTTAAAACATTTCTATATACAGCACTTAGCCTAAACTCAATCACAGACAGAGAGAGAGAGAGAGAGAGAGAGAGAGAGAGAGAGAGAGAGACAGAGAGATAGAGAGTGTGTCTAGAGCTTAGGGGACCTTAAAGGTTCTTAAAAAACAAATCAATTTTATTCTCAAGGTATTGCTAACCACTACTACTACTACTACTACTACTACTACTACTACTACTACTACTACTACTACTAACAGCATCATCATACTCCTCCTCCTCTCGTTTAATAAGAGATAATGTTACATTTAATAGTAGCAAAGGTCACGAAAGGTTGCGCTGAAGATTTTCGGTAATTAAAGTTAAGCAATCAGTTATAATTCAATAATCTTCGTGAGCAATAAATTCGAAAGTTATGTGAAAAATTTGTTTGAAATTAGACAAGATTTCATTTTTATTACACAAGAAAGAAGAATTAATTAGATAAACAATTTGAAAGTAGCTTTTCTACATAGATAGTTAGATAGATAGATAGAAACTAAGCAGATAAATAGTAGATACCGCTGCATAAACAACTAAAGCAAAGGCTGATGGAACGTATTTTCAACTAAGAAAAATGCGATATTTGGAAGTGTATCTGGATGTTAAAGCAATGCAAAACCTTCTCTTCCGCTACATACATAATATCAGTTAGCTTAGTTAGCTGAAAGCCTTCCAACTGGCATGGAATACCTGGCCAATATGAAAGTGCTTATGCTGAAATAGTGTGTACGCCGGATAGTTAAAATCAGTTTAAAGGCTATGCACATTAATGATGACATCAGCCATGCCTTTCTTTTACTGCCACACTAATTGCAGCAGATCTGCTAGCTATGTTAGCATCTCAGTTAATTCTGTACCAACTCAAAGTGGGGAAATAAAAAACACAACACGCCTCTTAAAAATATTTGGCAAGCGGATCGGTATAGCAACAACAATCGAAGAATGGCCCGAAGAGAATATGCACGCATTTAGCTTAATTTTTAACGCTACTCTATTATTAGAGAGAAGACACGAAAAATAGGTTACTCCCTAACGCAGGCTTTGCCTGATTACTGAATAACTTTCTCAAGCTATTTTGAACCTTTCAAACTATGAACGTTTGCATGAACGTTTGCAAAAGTTAACCTATGCCGGCTCATAGGACTTTAAAATAACGTCAGACCTAACCTAATAACAATCATGCGGTCATAGGTGTGGAGAGCCGGGGAAAGTACGCAATTCTTTTGGACAAAGCCGGACGAAGACAATACTCGGTACTTTACTTTTACATTTGCAGTTGGGAGACCTAGGAATAGGCAGCGAGAATCAACGACGCACAACAATCCACTCCGAGCTACACTGAAAGCTTTTGCGGCAGGGTACATACGTAAGTCATAAGAACATCACTTTGCAGTGCGCCTCTACCGTACCCGTAAGAAGATAGAAAGATGCAGAAAAAATCAGATCGCCACAGTCAGTAAATAGATGGGAAGTAGAAAGGTTAACAGCAAATAAATATATATGTCTCGGCGTCCAGATAAGTGAACGAATTAAAAGACATGTACTGTATAGGTAGGTACACAAAAAATAAGTGTTGATGTGCAAACTTGGACAGAGATGATCTAAATAAACAGGACTTTTCTTTTTTTTTAATCCATTTTCTTTATTAGACTAGTCTCCTTTCACCTAGCCTAAGGTGTCTATAAAATTTTTTTGAAGAATGATTTCTCGCAAACACTTCACTTTCTTCTATGACTTTATTACTTGTTCCAAATCTCTTTCTCTGGAGTATCCTGTTTAGATTTGCAAGTAGTTAATAGTCACCGGATACGAGATCTAAGGAGCACGGTAAACAGAGCAGCGATTCGCACTTCAATACATACAATTTTGCCATTGTGCCAACCTAGCATTTTACCATTTTGTAACCAATGAGCAAACGAAATTTTCAACGTAACATGTTCTATACACATTTTCCTTGTCTCTCCTGCCTCTCCAAAGTCAAGCCTCAAAAATAGTTCAGCAACATTTGATAGACTTGAGGGATGTTTTCGTCAGTGATGTTTCGATTTTTTCTTTTTCTTTTTTTTTTTTTTTCATATGACGAATCACTTAGGTGATGTCTCTTATTCGCAGAACAAGTGAGGAAAGAGAAAGAAAGAAAGAAGTAGAGAAATAAAGGCCGCAGTCTCTTGGATGTGTGCGCAATCAATAGTTGTTATGCCTTTACCGATCAAAGTGAAGTCTACCACACTGAGACTTGAAACCGCGAGCACTGACTTGGTAGCCGCTATTCTTACCTACTCGGTTACGCATGCGTTAGTGGTTATCATTTTTGGACGTTCAGAACTTTTTTCGTAGCGAAAGCTGATCCCACCGCCTTTCGCTTCATCAATTAACGGTGCCGAGTCTCCCGGCAGGGCGTTTCAGTCGTCTTTCTTTAACTGGTCTATGCGTATTGCCTTTGAAAAATGAATACTATATGGAATGAATAGAACCCGATATTCAATTTTTTTTTTTTATTATTATTAAAGCACTCAACGTTCGCGAACAAGTGCTGCCACCTTCATATTCAGGTCGGAAAACTGAATCTACTTACACAGACAGGTCCAGATATAGCGCAGTTAGGCGAACAATTAACAGCTACGGTAAAGCTAGACACGTGTGGTGGCCTCGTTTTTAGAGACTAGGCAAGGTTTCTTCCTTACCTTGGTTTAAAACGGATAGAATGTCGTCAAAATGCCATGTACCGAGGTTGTATACGTAGGCAATCTATGTAGCGAGTTACACATTAACCGCAATGCTCATAACTTACGGAAAGCCAACGGTATAATGACCGTTGTAAATAATACATGGAAGCCCAGAAGCACATTTGTCTCATTTGAAGGCTCACTTCTTATTCTATTCGCTTGGCAGTCTTGTATTGTGTTGCTTATGTGTTGTTCCTGATGGCATAGAGACTTCTTTAGAAAGCTGAACGCTTAACGATAAGTTAGGAAAGCCACTTATCCCCTAACAATATTAGAAATGTAGCGGGAAAAATCTTTCGTAAAACCGTTTGCGGCTTAACAAACCTCGACAGGGTTCATATGGCACAGGCTTTCGTTAATTATTACCCTATTTCGTTGTTGTGTCATTTTATATTTAGTTCGTTCTTCTGCTTGTCGTTCGGTTATTAAATCAAAAAACTTAACAATTTGTAATAGGAGCAAGCAAGCGATCCATCCGCAAGTCATATTTTAATGGTGAAAAGGTCTTTGTAAAGATTAGCTACTAAATCGACAGCTAATCGTTCCGAGAAACGAAATTCAGGCGGATTTCCTTCCAATGCAAAAAAACAAATAATTTAGTTTTCTCAAAATTTTCAAAAATAATTTTAGTAATTTTTTTTTTTTAATTTTTTTTTTTTTTTTTGAGAGAGAGAACAGCAAACGAACATTTGTAGACTTAAGAAATCTGCAAAAGTTTAACCCGGCAACACTACAAGCATTATATTTATAAAAAGCACATTTGTGTGTGTGTACGTTCGCTTAAGTAGGTACGATACATACACATGCAATATGCACATACGTAATGCGCTTGCATATATACATGCATGCGCACATATAGATTTATACAGACATCTGAAATCATATGAACTAACAAGAAGAAGGTCGCACAACATCGCCACTCTGTCTCGCAAGTCAAAAGCGGCTTTTTTTGTTTCTTGTTATCGTTGTTGTTGCACCTTTAAATTGGTAGTCATTTCTTTAGTTCGCAGAACAGAATTCACTGAATTCATCATTATGGCTTCCATCATTTTGGCGCGTTAGTCTTCTTTTTCATTTTCATTTTTTTTTTTTGTTTTTTTTGTCTTTAACATCAACAAGAACGTAAAATATTTTTTGATGCTTGTGGTGCTGATGGTGATGGTGATGGTGATGTTGATGCTGGGTGCTAATGCTGTTGCTGATGCTGAGATGCTGTGGAGTTCAAATTGCAAAATGCACGCCCCGCCTTTTAAATGCGTACGAACGTTCATCACAAACCGGGCAAACAGATATATACATGAAAAAAAAAAATAGGCGATCGTGTGCATAAACATACCTGTGTATGTATTTGCGTGTGTGTGTGTGTATATGTGTATGCGCGATGATGAGGTTGCTTTCATGCTCACATGCCTATTTATCACACGAAAAAATAACAAACACATTTTTTTTTGTTTTTTTTTGTTTTTTGATATAATTTCGCCGCTTTTTCCTTACAGATATTACACAGTTTTATGCACAGGTTTTTTTATTTTACAAATATATTTATAAATGTATTATGGTGCGGCTTTGCCGTTGATTAAAGTAAAAGAAAAGAAATTAATCAAGCCATTATTTGCGTATACCGTACCGGTCGGCGTATACACCACCGGCTACTTAACATATATGGGTGACAACTGTTGGCGCGGCGCATATGAATAGTTTGAGAATAACAAGCTTTTCTCCGCATCGAAAGTAAATGAATATGTAATGCGAACTTCACATGTCCGACTGTGATGTGAATATATATCAATCAACTATCAGAGGACTTGCAAAGGAAAGACAGAGATATAGAGAGAGTAAGTAAGAATGTAATATATTTGGGATATTAGATGGGAAAAAATGAAGAGATGATTGTGTCAGAGGGCAAAGAAGAAGTCTTATGAAGTTACTCATAAATCAAGTAAAATACGGTACCAAATGCAGAGACACAAGACACACACAAGTTTGCGTGCTTGACACACACACACACACGCACAGACAGCACACACACAATGCGTCTTTAATAAGCTTAACTTAATTTGAGAGTGATTTGTTGTTGATTTTTGTATGGCCTACGGTTGTTTCTATATCGTCTAACCCTTAACTGACCCGTAAGTAAGATGTCGTCTTATATTCGTTTTGTTATTTTTTTTCGTTTAGCGTTTCACTACTTGTCAATGTTTACCATTTAATAATGGAACAGAACGGTTTTTAATTCGAGTCGATAATGTGGTTGTGTGTAATGTGCGGAAGACATTGAGTTCTTACACTTTCTTTATGCCATATATGTTTATATACACGTCATACAATCAATTTTACATACAAAGTATTTAAAAGCCTCCTGTGTGCCAAAGTCAATCATCATATCTATGTAGAGGTTTACTTACTTATTGCCCTCTAAAGAATTTGTGGCTCATTATGTTCGATTGTCTTGATGAACGCGCAACAAACTAGAAATACGCGAAATTTGGTTTCGAATCTTAACGTCATGACATCCAGAAAATGTCTCTTCGTAGATCTGGAAGCATTACATGATGTACACAATAAATATAGTCGATGTGGTAATGAGTAAGAGGTCAGCACATGCGTTTTGAATATTTCTAGCAATTCGTTGACGGATTTTGCATTATTCGACCGAAAGTATGCTATGACCATACAAAACCGCCTCTCCTGTAATCTTCTATTCATTCGCGTTCACTTCACTTACTGTTGATAGTAGTGAGTCGAATTAATGCCTGAAATAGGCAGTAATTAGAAGCGCACATATTTTCCATATCCAGCAGGCTTAGCAGCATGTTGCAGCTCTAATGTTCCTTGCATGCAATACATTTAACAATACCTCGTCTTGTGTGTTGTCATAATAGAAAATCATCTTATAATAACTTTGGTTATATCGCTCAAGGTTTTCTTGTAATAATTAGCACCACTCACTACTGGTAGTTTCGCTAGGCTACAAGACTCTTAATAAACCACCACTAGCCCTGATCATGGCAACTCAAGAATATAGTTTCTTTTCCCATCGGTACTGATAGTTGGCCTGCATCCCAACCCAATGGAATACAAAATCTTCCAATCTGGTTCGAAATGCTGTACAATGTGCTGTACTTTCACTTGCATGCACTCCTAAACCTGTTACAGCGCTTATGAGGGGAAACAAAAGCTCTCATAAATAAGAGACCATTGCCACTAGGTACTTGTAGATTATTCAAGGTAACTAAACTTTACCTAAAGAGACTAACCTCCGAGTTGAAAGTTCTAAAATTCAGTGGGAGATTGTTCCCCCATGAATGACTTATTAGTGACTAAGGTCGTTGTGAACGGAATGACAATTCAGGAATTCCTACTAGAGCTGGAGCAATTGGAATCGCTTATAAAGAAAGTGGTTTGGTTAGTAACTTTAAACAGATAATCTTCTAAGGAGAATTTTAAAAAAGTCCAGACATGATCTCTGAGGCAGATATTGTAGATAAGCTGCGCGACCTTAGTTAGTATATAAAGGACATCCGGTAACCACTTCAATACAGTTACTAATATATGTGATATACAAAAGAGTATGAGCGAGTTTCAGTTTGATTCCAATTGGTAGGTAAACGTTAACCTTGTAGGGTCTTACCAAAGTCAGACAAATTTTTGACTTAATGTTATCAATATGTAGGCTAAAGTGAGTGCTATCGACTCAGGAGCATTCTTCCGAACATGAAGACAAAATACGCTCGTTCAACTTTCTCAACATTTTCGAGGAATGTGATCAAGCCTCCAAAGCAATATCGTCTACATCGAAGTGATATATAATTCCAAAAATTTTAACCCATTATCAAAAGGCAATAACCTTGGGCTGAATTAACCAATGCCAGAACATTTCTTGCTTTACTTATTTACGGACTTTTACTTTTCAAAGGGCTTCTAGTTTATTCTAGATTATTGTTACGAAATTTATGCGACTATGACAAGAGGGGAGCTTTGTAAGAGGAAGGCTATGGGCTTTTTCCTTCACCTATTATACTACTTCAGGTACACGATGAAAGTGCATGGATTCTGTTAAGCATTTGTTGAAGGCAAGCAAGAGTTGCAGTGCACCTGTCTACGTGTTACTTGACAAGACAAGTCAACAAAATAAATAAATAAATAAATAAAAGGCTGTGATTGATTTATTGAAAGCCACAAGCATTTCATTTGAATCAGTCGATGGGAGAGAGAGACCTTAATTAATGAATTTCTGTTAAGAGAAAATTGTTAATAAAATGAGTCCCGAGTGCGTCAAGTAAACATTCAAACAAAGCTCATCGTTCGCGTGGATCTTTGACTCAGAATTAAGCCTACTATCACTACGATCTTGTATTGCTATACCAAATTACAGAGTAAACTGAGTAAACTGGATCGGAAACAGTGATAGTCATCAACAGGGAATAAAAGAAATTTATTAAACTAATTGCCTTCAAATGAGTAAGGAAGAGAGAAGAGAGATTACATGACTTGAACGTTTTCAAATTAATTGAATACAAAGAATGCAAAAGCAAGGGTCGGAGAAGGTATCCTTGATATGGTTATATTATGAAACTTACTCTATGAAGTTTTAAACTATCCAGCACATAAATGCAACAAAGTTGGTCCGTCCGATTTGCTTTGGCTCACATTGAAATCTCAAAATGGCAAATGTTGTTCATTAGTTCGGAAAAGACCCACAGGTAGGAGTATTTTCTCGGCCCTAAGAAAATTTACGTTCGCTAAATGTTAAACGAGTCACTGCAGAGATGATATTAACAATAATTATACTTCACAATGTATTCCTCTTAAGTGGATATTGAGGTTATAACAGCTGTGTGATCTTAAACAAAATCTAGTGCAATAGAAGAAAACAATTATTGGAATAAATCTTAAGAGAGCTTACGGGAACATTTTTTTAAAGAATAAAACATATTTTCATTTATTAATCTATATATGATTTGATGGCTGAATGGGCTACGAACTTTTAGCATAGCATTGTGTACTTGTGCTCTACTCCTTACTCCTTACAGCTGCTACAATTTTCATAATAACTGTGTAAACGTTAAGGTTGTCTTCTCTAAAAGAACAATTTTATGGCCCACTTTTCAACTCTTCGACTCTTTTACTGATTCGTATCAATTGTGAACTAATTACTGCAACAACTATATTTTGCTTTTCAAGTAACTACTGTTGTGGCAATTGTGAAGAAATTCGTAGCAAACAAAACAACAACAACAACAACAAAAGCTATATACAACTTTCTTTCCTTGTTGCGCGGTAGCTTTGATTTGTTACTCTAGCGAACCCCTTTTTGCCCTTTTTACTCTTATCATCACTCAGCAAATAAAAGTAATTTTTAAATAAATTATAAAATACACGTAATAATAATAACAAAAAAAAGTACAAAAAAAAGAAAGGTAGGCAGCAAAAAGGTTTCGAATGATTCCTTATGATTACTTAAGTAAAAAAAAAAAAAAGCATCGCGAACGAAAACATATTGTAAGGCCATTATGTAGATAATAATTGAATGTCGACACCTTAAGTTTTTATACGCAAATATACAAAATACCACAAACAAGTTATACTTTGTCGAGCAAAAGCTATCAAAACTGTATGAGTGGTGCCAATTTTGATAAGGATGACGTTGTAAATGATGTTTTTTTTTTTTTTGCTTTTTTTCATTTTTTTTTTTTTGGTTTCTTTTTGTATTTTCTTTTTAAACGCTTTATATATATGAAATATGAAAAAAAGCAAAGAATAAAAAAAAAAGGAAAAACAACAACAACAATAATAATAATAAAATAAGTAACAAAACATAACAAAATACATCCGCAGGGTACACAACACAACTCATCTCCTCAAATTAGTGTTCTGCCTTTCAATAAATTGGCGGCTTGTTGCTTTCAAAATAACAAAGATGAAAAAGCAACAATATGAACAACAACAACAACAGCAGCAGCAGCAGCAGCTCACAACGGCAACAAGCATCCAAACTGATTTAAGGAATGATGGAAAAAAGCCCTTTGGTACCCTAAGCGCAGCGATGAATAAGTGTACGGAATACTAGGAAATATTTCACTGATATTCTGTATGGTTGGGGGATGCGCGCGAAGAAAGAGGAAGCGCGCGCGCGCAGTAAAACTTTTCAAGAAAAAGGCCAAAAAATATAAAAAAACAAAGAAAAAGAAGAAAAACGAATCGTGTGGAGAGAACGGTTAAGTATGCATTTAGAATTGTGGCATAAAACATGTTATTATTTCACACCATTTCGCATTACGGATGCCCAGATATACCGCCGATGCCTCCTTCACACGAAAACCACAAATATAAACACGAGCAAACACACACACACGCGTACATACATATCCTCACTTATGTATGTATCTATTTATTCGAATGTGTGTGTGTGTGTGTGTGTAACAAGAATGCTCTTCAAGAGTTGCGAATTTGTTTTAGTTTCATAAAGTATGGATCATAATTTGATGTTATATGAGCATATTATATGTTTATGTATGAAATTATTCTACCTTTATATGTTGTACACACACACACACAAACACACAATCACACAATCACACATACATACATTTTCTTACGTTGATGTATCATATTAAGCATGCATATGTCCGCATACGTTGTTAAATTTGTTCATATACATGTTCATATACATATATATATATATATATATATATGTATATATGCTTAGCTATATATGTTTATTTGTCCGATAGCTTGTTGTTTGTGGGCAGAGAAAATGTGATTTGAATTATCCGATCATTTTGAAAGCACTTTAGTGTAAGCTCAGCATATCCATGATATTAAATAATTTCTTGAGTATTTATATATATACACACATATGAAAGATAGGCAGGCATTAGTATGTGTGTTGTATTGATTAACCAACATTACTTGCATTGTTAACACTCGACATGGCAAATGAGAAACGGCTTAACTCCAATTATTATGAGTTTCCGCAATAATCTGCGGTTTTTATAAACATAACAAAGTTGTTGAACCGTATTAAGACCTGATATTTGTTTTATTGGGTTGTTTCATAAGTTCATAGCGTTTCTTTTCTTTTTTTGCTATTGATTTTCATCTTCTTTCCAGGAAAGAAATACTTTTGCAGCAACAACAATTCGAGAAGGCCGCCAAGCAGCTAAGCAAGTTTGTATCATACACGACAGACAAAATTATTGTATGAACCACTTTTCTTGGATATTAACTCCTTATGAGATGGGTGGATGTTTGTGACTTGTTTATTCTCTACTATCTCTAGGACATATGCAGATGAAATCAATTTTTAACGACCACACCTGCCGTGATGGCTTAATCTGACAACTTCCATAGATCCATAGGTAATTTGTAAGTTAATTACAGCGCCCTTGAACTTGCAAGAGAACTGTGTAAGAGAGAGGGACTCTTGTTCCCCTCTGGTCAGAGCGAGGCCTGCCAAGCACCTCTCATTATTTAATGGCCCCCCAAATACCACGAGTACTCCCCAAACGGCCGCCACCAAGCGGTCAGGCTTCGTACATCCGTTAAACCGAAGCATTTTCATTTTCACCATTTCAAGCCAAGCATATAAAAACGGTTCTTCATCAGGCAAGCACAAAAAAACCATTCTTTAATCAATATTGTACAGATCATGTCTGTATATACTCACTACTCTCGAAGTTTGTGGCGTGGCATATGCAAGTGCACGCTTCCCCCAGACAGACCCTGGCAAGCACCAAGTCTCGGTTCGTGTTTAAGCGACAGTGAATGAGAATGAGGGATACCTGACCCTCGTGGGTTCTATAGTTTTATATTCATATCCTTGCATTCGGATTATCCAGACATTCTGGGATGCCATCCAACATACTTTCCCCCTTGGATTTATTGTACAAGGAGGAGATATCAAAAGGGCATCCAATTCACACTTAAGGATCTTAACCCTTTCAATAACTATGTCATTCCACATCTGTGACCAATTATGTCTTGGGCCCCCACCGAAGCTGAACTCTTAGTGAGGAAGTCTGCAAGTAGACGATCCCTGCCACTCTCGATGACTCCGCAAGGAAAGGACCCGCGTCGCCGGGGAAGCAAGAAACTGTAGAAAATATTATAACAAGGAGCGCAAAATATGCGAGCTTTGAGTAGATGTAGTACTTTGCTAAAACAAAGCGCCTCACAAAAAGCGTTTCGTTTCAAGGATAGGGCTCCTAAATCCGTACGAGTAATCAACAGTGGATACCTAACAAAACCCAAAGGCCATACAACTATGATGCAGAGTACAAAAACCATTGGCATTCGCGGTAAGGCTGGGTGTCTGTGGCGGCCTCATCTAGAGGAGTCACCGAGTATCCTGGGAAATGGACAGACATTAAGGCGAATTTTCATAGACAATGAACTGTGCTTTCATTCTTATGATAATGTCCGTACATGAGTGTACGGGAAATCCAATGACAATAATGGGACTGCACATTGAACAGAAACAGTTTGGAGGAACATTTTCGCTTTGCACTCAGAGACTAGAAACGCATTCCAGCACATATAGGATATGGTTTAATGATTGTTATACTCGTAATGAATTGGATTTACTATATGTTACAATATAACTCCTCGCGCCTACTTCTTCGTTGCTTTGTATGTGTGTGTTTGTGTGTTTTTCTGTGTTTGTGTGCGAGCTGGAGATAGAAAATCTTCAAGAGATACTGCTGCCCCCCTCCTTCCCCCACACGCTTCTTCCACCACTCTCCTCCGCGTGACCACCGTTAGGTATTACTGCGTGGAGTCTCGTTGTCGTTAGCACACTTCCGATGGCGGGACCTCAGTGGAATACACTATTGACTCCCTCTGCTTTCCGCCGGCTGTCTTTCAAGCCGCCATAGTTCTTTGAGCACTCTGCTTACCAAGTCGCCTACGGTTCTCCAGACCTCTTTGCTGGCAGTTAACCCCTTCAATATTTCACTCGGCTCTGTTTGGGGTCTATTATACTCTGT
>KK502458.1:372100-397488 GCA_000688735.1 Glossina austeni
GTGTGTGTGTGTGTGTGTGTGTGTGTGTGTGTGTGTGTGTGTGTGTGTGTGTGTGTGTGTGTGTGTGTGTGTATGTAAAAAGCAAGATAATCTGTGTAAAAAAAGGCAATAATCTTTGTTGACATAATTCCTAAACTATATATAACTAGTAGTCACGAACTTTTTACCCAGCCTAATATAAATATCGATTATATATGTAATTGTATCGACTACTCAAGGATAACTGGCAACGTAATGATGGTTAATCAAGAAATGATAATTTGCGAATATTATGTATTTAATTATTTTTTAAATTAAACATTTAAAAAAATAAACATATGATTTTTTTACATTATTATATAAGCAGTAAACAACTAAACAACTGTGTACGCGCATGCGTACATACTTATGTTATAAACACAGTGTATCTTTAGTCAGTCATTCACATCGATCATTAAATGATCTATTATTGGAAAACAATAATTAAATAATAGAACTCAGGTTAACGCGGTCTCTTTCACAAAACAACAAAAAAAGAAAAAAAAGAAGGAAAAAAAAACACCCTAAACCCATTAACTGTGAAACTAAAAAGGGAAAAAACTTATATATTGAAAATATATTGAAAAAGAAAAAAAAAGAAAAAAAAATTAAAACCTGTTAAACTACTGGCTACTTTTTGAGCAAATAAAACGAGAAATAACAACAATAACTAACTGCATGCTAAAGGAATATAAAACGTGTGAGCAAAAATCAAAACACCTCTACATCTCCAATATAGATCAAAGAAATCATATATACCGCCAGCTAAAAAAGAAAAAAAAAAAACACATAAAGAAAACATATTAAAAAAAAGAAAACATAATGCACAGCATGCCATCAAACCGCAATGAACATACAAAGTTACTGCATAAGGAAAGCAAGCGAGATACTGCAGCAAAAGCAACTCATATCCTCACACTTTGTTAATTGTTTGTTCTATGGATGAATTTTAACCAAATAAGATTATGAAGCAAAGAAAAGAAAAAATGAGAAAAAAAAAAGAAAAAAAATGAAAAGAAAGCAAGAAACAAATATTTTTACAAATTAACTTAAAGGACGTTTGAATGTTTGTTTGAAGAAGGATGCATATACAACGTGTGTAATGTGTGTGTATGTCTTTCTTTTGTTCTTTTTGTTCTTTTTCCTCCAACCAACCATTAATCCCATGGAAATGCCTGGGTTTTATATAATCACAAAGAAACCTACGATATAAAGAATCGAATTAAAAATCATTATTAAATTTTTATATACGATTTTTTACGATTCAACTAAAGCCTAGAGTGGCAGAGTATTTTTGTCATACGGTTGGTAACAATTAAAAAATGTTTTCGTAAAGCCACGATTTCGTGGGGCATGCCCGGCTCTTCGTTCATTTATGTGACAATCGCAATACACATTCTGAGCTTAGTCCATGCGATCCAACAACAAAGACGACCTATTTGCCCTATTTGCCCTATTCTATGTTTTATTAACACATTGCCATGCGCGCGTTATGCGATCATAATAAACACAAGTTCTTACATATACAACATCTAACGTCTGAAGATATCCACTGCCTTAGGCAGAATTTCCGACCTTGAAAACACAAACACATCAACATGACGGATGCGTTAAGTCTAGTGCTAATTACTAAACGCTTCAATTACATACTGATAAGCTATAACGAATTAAGCAAATTAGGTCTAAAAAGTATTGGGCCACTGCTTAATTTCAATTCTTTCACATCGTAACTACACACACTGACATATAAGATTAATTAAAATTACCTCCCACGGTTACGATCAAGTCAATAAGTCATATGAAGGCAGAATATTCTTACACATCCTCCGCCAGTGATGCGTATAAAGTCGAATAAATACAGCATCGTATGCTTGCCCAGCCACCCAACGTATATCCCCTATTACGCAATGGCCAGGAATAATTATAAATGAAGGAGAGTCGCGAGAGAGTTAGTAGGTGGTTGCGATATGAAAGACACTACCATCTAGAAATGGCAGAAAAGCCATGGCAAAAAGATTGTTCCAGAGGAGGGTAAGGCGGAAAAAAAAAATTTAAATAAGACTTATGTGACCGACTGAAGACCGAGTGGGTGAGAACGCTCAGTCGCATTGATGATTAAAGCCTTCTTAGATCTCACAGAACGTCATTTGATGGCAACTTGCTTAAAATGTACTTACACTGGAACCGACCGTTTGGAAACAGCGAACTGATGCGTTTTTAATACAAACAGTTGCCCATTTAAGTTACGATAAGCTACATATGAGCTCCACAGGTTCACCCAAATTAGTTACTATTTATCAGTGTTTTTACATATAAAGTCGCATCAGGCCGGTTAAACTTTGTGATGCTAACTAAGCGGAATTTATATCTCTCCACTAATGTGTGCTGACGTGGCTATTAGGATCGCCAGATATCATCTATAATGATATATTCAATCACCAATCAAGTTCTGTTAATGAAAATCTGAAAAAGATTGGACGGCAACTAAGGAGAACTTGAACGCATTGCGCTTGAAGTCATTTCATATATGTCCGCTGAGTACATAAGCAGAACTATTAATTTAGTCATGTCCAGCTATCTATCCCTTTGCAACAATTATTAATCAACATTTGTTTTTTATTAAGGCAAGTTAGCTAAAGCAACTAAATCGATTCCCTACCGCTATTAATTAATTAATAAAGAAAATTAAAAACTCTCTTCCAAGTAGACTACCATAAGCCAGAATATTTATAATATAATAATATTTGATGAAATTTGTTGTATACGCTTTACGTTAAGTGGGCTCTATAATTAAAAAGAATTCCCGATAATTAGTGTTAGGTCCGACATGCAAAAGAAACAAAGTCCCGTTATGGCCAGCATCCGCTATGAGAAGGGAGAGCGTATACTTAGCACATGAATAATTACACGAATATTTAGCTCTGTCCCCAGTTTTAATAGCACTGCGTACATTAGATTTACCTAATGTTCTTATGTAACTACGTGTTAAGGTACCTACATAAATATATAGTTTTTCAGTAAATCTGTTTGCATAAGCGGACAATAAAATTTTTGCATTTTAATCCTTATGAAAATTGCAAACGTAACGCCTTCTTTTCGCCTAATCCGATAATAAATTGAAAAACGAGAAATATTTTTAGCAAACCATTTTAACAGGTGTGCAAATAAGTTCTGTCCGTTTTTTTTTTGTCGATAAAATTCAAACTCTATTTAAAACATGACTAACAACCAAAATGTTCATCATCATTATCTAGGGCCTCTTGTCTTTGATCGGCTAGTTTGGAGATGCCCAAGCGCTGTAAGCTTCATGGTTTCAAGGCGAACGAGTCACCGATACATTTTAACGTATCTTCAACTTGGGGGTGGGCTGCTAACCTGAGAAATATAACTGCATCGATCTGAGTCAGTGGTAATCAAAAGTAGAGAGATCTATGGAATACGCCGCGGTTCAAGCTGACGATCACTTCTTCATCGACATATTTACACTTTCATATATATATTGAACGAAAGGTCGAAACTGATCGAAACTTATATCAAAGAATGCAACCGTCTTCAGTAATATGAATCAATGTCCACGTTACCCATACCCAAATGAAAATAAATAATTTCAGGGAACACAATTCATCTGCACACCTATTATCACTACCCATGGTGACCTTATATTTTCAGCCAACGCAACGCTTCTAAATACCTTTTACGACGGTCGTTAGATGACTATTCCTGGAAAGATATTTGGCAAAATTTCAAAAATTCAAAGAGAAATCACTGAAAGATAACTTTGCATACACACATTCACGCTTACATTCGCCATTCATTATGCATTATAAAAATATAGAAAATGTTAGTTTTTCTTTCTTCCTTCTTTGTCGTTCTTTTTCATATACCGCAAGGAGACGCACATTGAAACAGGGAGAATACAATCGTCCCAGAAAGATTAATACATGCAAATATGTCCCACTGTTTTCTTCTACACAGAAGTCTACTAAATTTATATCTAAAAGTAAAAATTTATTTTTCACTTACATAGCCATACATATGATCTGCCATTGGCAGCCACAGTGAAAGAACACATTGCGTGTAAGATTCGATTATTTAATAAATCCTCGCAAAGGAATTTTTAGGGTCTTTGACATGAAATATTTAATAACTTTTTTTTTTTAGTTTTCGGCTCCAAATCCTTACAAATTTATCTTGGTAAATAAACTTAATGCACAGTGATGTGACCAAAAAGTTCCGGAACTTTTGTTTTTTCCCCAAGAACATGGTGATGATGAAGTATCGCATAAATACTGCTTTTTTTTTTTTTCTTATCAGGTAACATATATATTTATATACGGATGTCTATAGCTTAGAGAAGCAAGTGGGGATTTTATAGAACGATTGGGGAGGATTTGGAGGAAAATGTTCCATTTACGCCCAAACAAAGTCAACCTTTTATGAATGAAAAATTGTTTAATGGAAAAGCTTTCACCCGCTGTTCTACGGAAAGTTATTTTAAAACATATAAAAACATTATAAGTGAGCCACGACCCAAACTTTTACCCGCTGTTCTACGGAAAGTTATCTTATCTCATGTAAAAACATTATAAGTGGGGCTCGACCCATCCTGCACAATTTCGCTTAATACACATTATTCATGTAACGACTATTTCAAGATAAGGCTTCATGCGGGGAGTGGTCACAAACTCGACCGATCCGAACCATTTTCAAAGAGTTACTTTCTTGGGCCAAAATCATGCGGTCACGTACCAAATTTCATTCAAATATTTCAAAAATTATGGTGTGCCGGTTGAACGCAAGACTACAAGATGGACGGATGGACAGACAAACGTGGTGTTATACGAGGAAACTCTATCTCAAGTCCTTGTGGACATTGCATAAATCTACACAAGCTTAATATACCCTTGAACTACAAGTGGTGTAGGGTATAAACAGTGTAAAAATTTCGAAGAAAAATGAAAATTAAAAAAATTTAATTTTAAAAAATCATGTTTCGAAAAAAATGCTTTCAAAGTTTTGAAAAGTGTTGTAAAAATTTTTTATAATTTTTTCCCCCTCATCATGAAATTATCCACCCACCCTTGTTCAAAATTATTTTCCCATTCAACTTGATATTCTACGTATTGCGCAAGACGGAGATAAAACCATGAAAATTTATCAATTTATAGCCGAACTTATAAGAAATATAAAGATTTTGCATTTTTTGCCATAAAAACTGACACCTTTCGAATCATTCTCAATCTCATATCCATTCCACGGTTGTCTTGGTGAAGGTACGTACCCTAATCTATTTTTGTTTGAAAATACGTTAAATAAATAAATTCGTCAACTTCAAGAACAATCCCGATGGACTTGTTTTTCATTAACTGAATCACTTTAGCGGCTATGCGGTTGCAGCTAATTTCTATAATTCATCAAAAAACATCGGACCGGAATTAAGAAAAGTTCATAATAAACGTTCTCTTGCACCCATCAATCGCTCACAGCGCTCTTGCAGCTCCCTGACTTAGTCCGCCATCTTCTCTCTTTTTAAAACTTTTCAACAGCATATATAAATATTCACAGCCAAGTTATGAACCTATTCCCTCTCACACTATTTTAACTTGCGCAATTTTCAGTTCGGACACACATGGACTCCATTACTTCTTACACTACGAAATTCACTTTGCGGTCTTCTATCTTACGTGGCAGATGACATCTTACAACATGAAGAAATTAACAAGACATTAATTAAATGTAATTTAATTATGAAATATAAAGAAATAATAAAAGAAATAAATAATGACAAATGTATACCAAACTCAACCCTAACTTCATTAAGGCCCCAATGAAGTACCTCCTGTTCACATTAGACCTTATTCGCATATCACAGCGGATCTTCGTTTGTTGATTTGCAGAATACCAGAAGATAAAGCAAAAGAAAACATACTGACATTCATTCATTTAGTAACAAATAATTGTGTTTTTTTTTATATAAGCGTTTGCAGTCAAATTATGAATCTATTCTCTTTTACACTTTTTTACTCTCATACTCATCAATTCCTTGATATGACACTTTTTACGCATGCACTACATTACTGAAGAAGACTTTAAGCCAATAATTTTCTAAAATAAATAAATAATAATATTATTTATCAAATCTAAACTCAATCGAGGAACGCTGTGTTCACCTAGGGCCTTTTTTACATATCTCAGCCAATTTTCGGTTTTTGAACTGCTGAATAACAAAAGAAGAAGAAGAAGAAAAGCAATGAAAAGTCCGGGTATATTTTAAATTGTTTTCATTTCTAGTTCAACATTGAAAAAAAAAAAAATTTTAAATATCGCTTCGGTCAAACCGTTGATACTTGAAGGACTTGTGAAAAACTTCTTGACATTTACGGTAAAGAAGCTTTACCAAAATCAGGGGCTTGGCTTCCGCTGTGGAAGTCGACAGAAAATAATCGCATTCCATCTTGTGATTTCGTTGTGGAACAAGAAATTGACTAAAAAATCATTTGCATAGCAGTTTGTACAGGACGAAACTGGACATTTGCATATCACGACAATAATAAGCGAAAAGATTTAAAGGATTTGTATATGCGAATCGAGGGCAAATCTGAGCATCTTGGAAAGAAAAGAAAAAAACGCTCGTGATCCGAAATATATGAAGCAACACAAGCGATAATAAAGACCGTAAGGCAATGTCTTGTCTTTAGTGGGATTGGAAAGCAATCGTTCGCCGTAATTTGTTCCAATTTAGTCAGACACAATGTCTTGTGTATAGATTCCTTCTGGGATTTAACATCTGCACCTGGCATGAAGCCTTAACCATACGGGTTGCCTACAACCATCGGCAATTAGAAAGTTGAATTGCGAACCTTTCAGGGCGTAAGACAATCCCCATTGAAGGGGGCCTTGCTACTCTGAGATACCGAATTAGAAAATGGAAATGAGCCATTTTCTCGCTCACTGGTTTGCGTCGATGCCTATCTGAACGCATGAAACGGATAGAACAATCAAAAACAGACGTAATCATGCAATCAAATAAGTTAGATGTGGGATAGATAGATAAGGTTGAATGTGAAGGCACAAATTTAAAATGTAATAGGATAGATAAAGACTAAGAAAAGTGACCGTAAACTGAAGTAGAATATGCTAGAAGCGTAGTAGGCTTGAAAATTATGCATACTCTTCTGTCTCTCTCCCTCTCTCTCTCCCTCCCTCTCACCGTCTTTATCTCTTCCGCTCTTTCTGTAGGGTAAATTTCGGCTAAAGTAGTTGTATAATATAAGCTAAAGCAGATCCCTTATCGAGGTTTACCGTCCGCACCTGATATGCAGCCGTATGTAGATGGCTTCCCTAGAATCATTGGTAGTTTGCCTACTTCAACTCAGGACCCCCAAGGAGTACGACAATCCCCATTGAAAGGGGCCTTACTACCCTGGGGTAGGAGGTTCTAGTTTACGTCAAGCACTATCTAAACACCTCTTAGATAGTTTTCCATGGAACTTCGGGGTAACCGCAGCCCCCCACGATACTCCCCGAAGTGTCATACCCAAGCAGTCAGTTAAAAAGGCGTTCTCCCACAGTCAGATGGATGCATACTTCTGCCAGGAGCAATCCTACTTTTGGGCAAACTGTCCCCCGTGGACACTCCCAAATTTTCATGGCTTATCACTCGTACAAAAATTACACCATGCTATACAGCTTTGGTTGATCTCTTACCGTACGCAGCCGCGGCCGCTCTTGCCTTCGGACTCTCCACATGTCCCGGTAGACCGTCCAAGCACTATCCTTTCTCGAGGAAATCATGCTTTCAAGGTTGCCATCACACAGCACATACCCGGCTGTCTTCTGTTTAGTGGAATTGAAAAGTAATCGCAATGTCTTGTGTTTAGTGGAATTGGAAAGCAATCGTTCGCCGTAAGTTATTCCAATTTGGTCAGACTTCTGTGCTGCCAACAATTACTGCCAATAAAGGGCACAACTGCGGCAAAGCGTCACGTTCTCCAGCTAACGTAAGTAATACGTAAATTAAGCATCATTTAACTGCTAACTACTACTACTACTACTACTATCAAAGTATTAAAGCAAGTTTCGTGCATTGAACTATGGCTTTATAATTGCGAATAAATTTGAAAAAAAGGAAAGGATGCAATATTTATCGCGACACTGCCAGATCACATAGATTTTTATGACTTGACAAAAAAAAAATAAAGAGCTTGACTAGGGAGTTTTATTTCGTCTTCTGCACAACCATTCTCGTAATGATGAAAAATTGACTTCTGATTCAATTGTTAACTTGAAAATCTCAAAACTTCAACGCTGATCGCATAAAAACTTTACATAAAAAAACGAAAAAAAGGAGACACCAAAAGTTCGTGTCAATCAAAGTGCCAATTGTTTTATAATGTGTAAAATTCATGTAAAATATAAGAAAAATATTTTTGCATTTCGATTAAGAAACGCCGCGAAGTTTTTCTTCCACCTGCGCCGCATAATTATAATAATTTATTGAAAACATAAAATTCAACGTTTTGTTTAATTGTTTTTTTCATTACCTCATTAGCTATGATTACGTTAGGTCAAATAGGAGCAATACTGCGGTTATATTACATCAAGTATATTAAACATATACATATATGTGCCCATAATTATGAAAGTGGTATAAGTCGAAATTTAAAAAAAAGAAAAAAAATCAATTTATCAATTAATTCAGACCACATTATTTTAAATTAAATTAATTCAATGTAATTTTTACGATATCGTCAAAAATGCGCCATTGGGTAGTGAGTGTAATTTCAACATTATATGGAATTCATTTAGTGTTAAGTATGAAAGTGATGTAAGTCAACAATTTTCAGAAATTATATGAATATTACTTTGAAATTAGGCGTGGCCCTCTTTAACGCCTTTCTGAACTAACTACACAATCGGCCGACAAATGACGAGCAAACAATAACAGAAACAAGAACACATTCCACAGGAAGTAGCGTCAGTTCAGTTGTAATGCATATGGAGGATATAACTACTCAAGAACATGTAATAGGCGAAAATCGCTATATTAAAGTAGCATTGACATGGTTCACAATTACTCTGTCATCAAGTAGTAACATTGAAACGATAGACCACAGATTTTGGGGTATCTGGCCATTCCTTTCTACCAAAGGACCGCGAGTTTGGGTTACAAAATAAATAAAGCCAATTACAGCTGCAATTCTGAGCATTATTATGGATTGATAGAAAGGTGTAAAGGAAGAAATACGTAGTCTATAAAACGACAAGAAGAGTCTTAAAAAAAATGCGAACGAATCCGTCTCTTGGCTGCAAATTCAACGGATGAGATTCTATAAAACTTCTTTCCACGCTTTGGATCTTTCACCAAAAATATGCAAACATATTAAATTACTTTAATTATGCCGCACCACCACTAGACCAGTAACGGAAGAAAAACATGAAGATATTATATGTTTCCTTCAGTTTATTCAGGCACATTTTAAGTATCTTAAGAGCTCGTAACGATAAAAGCCCTACTTGTTAATTATACTTAATTAACGTTCATAAATTATTTCATATAAATTATCGTTTTTAATAAAAATCATAGTTTTTGTACTGCTTTAAGTCGTTTATAGGATATTCAGTCAGTTCAAATTTTAACAAGTAAAAAAGTTATAATCGGCAGGGGCCGAGTCTCACATACCCACCCCTATGCTTTTCGCATTCTACTCCGCAAGCTCTTTTATTTGATATCCGTATCGCTGGTATTATTAAGAAACGTCAGTCGCGGTGTCTACCATATTCATTTTAGGATTAACCCACTTTTATTCTGTCTTTTTTGCCTTGTGATAAATAGGCATTAAGCCTCAAAAAACTAAAGAAAAATAAAATTTAATTATTTCTAACTTTGTGTATGCATGAGCGATTAGTTCCATTTTTTAACCTAGAGAGAGAGAGAGAGGAAGAGAGAGAGAGGGAGAGAGAGAGAGAGAGCGAGAGAGAGAGCGAGAGAGAAGGAGAGAGAGGGAGGGAGAGAGAGCGTCTCGTAAAGTAAATGTGGAAAGTTTCAGCCTTCTAAGTTTAATAATTTTCGAGTAACGTGCAAAAATCCAAAAATTTTTGTTAAAAAAAACGGAGTTGCATTTAGTCTACGCTTTACTGCGCGCTTCTACTCTGACCAATTTGGCCTATTTTCAATAGCAACCAGCGTGCAAAAATTTCCAATGTTTCTACCGAATTTGAAGTCGATATCCTCATTTTTGCGACCAGAAAAGTGCCAACAACACTTACCATACAGACGGACGGACATGGCTAAATCAACTCAGAACTTCACGCTTATCAAGAATATATGTAGTTCATAGGGTCTCTGAAGCTTCTTTTTGGAAAAAAACACAATGAGTATAAACCCATCTTACAGTGTTGGGTATAAAAACAAGATTTCTATATGAAATTCACACAAAATTCCCATTAACCACAACTAATAATAGAAGTCTAAATTAAAATGTCACATAATGTAATCATATTTTTTGATTTATTTATTCAAATGCAAATCATTAAACATCTCGGGAACACGAAATATACGACATAGACCACTTTCATAATTATGGGCAGCGAAAATGATTGCGCTGTACTTTGAGGCTAATATGTTAAATAGCGCTTGCTATAAGTTATAAAGAGCTTTTCATTTATAATTGTAATTTTTTTTATGTTTTTTAATAGAATACTTATGCTCCCGAAGCATGTTACTTCAAGCATTTTCACTTCTGGATAGGAATTTTACTGTGGATTAAATGCTCATAAAAGTTTTTCCTTTTTTTAAAGAAACAACCCGTGAAACAATGGAGCGATAGAGAGAAAAAGAGAGCGGGAGAGATAAAGAGAAAGAGAGCGGGGGAGAGAAAGAGAGAGAGACAATGAGCTTAGAGCAGATTAAGAAATTACTATTTCCTGCTTTTACTTTTGAAATCAAGGTCAAGATTATATCTAATAGCAAGACTTTTAATACCTTAGACGATAACTTCCATAGCATATGGCTTTATGACGGCTTAATTGCTTTATGTACCTTAAATTCTAATATTAAAGACTATGTAAAATTACTATCATTTACTAAAATTTTATTCGGGGTTTTTCCTAAAATTATGCTTTTCCAGGTGCTTATGAAACTCCACTTTAGATACACAAGGTATCAAGTATTAAAAGGAAAGAAATAAAAGATTAAAGACATTAAAAGCAATGGAAAGGAGAAAATAATCCAAAGTCAACTTTTCTTCAGCCATCGACTCTAGATTATCTTATGTCAAAAAGAAACTTTTTATTAAATTTTCAGAAAATTTTTGGAAGGATTTACAAAATGAAAACAGTTCTAACAAAATTTTCAAGGTGTGGCACACAAGAACACAAGACTGGATAATTACCTTCTTTTTTATTAATTTCGTATTAATACCGCTGCTTGAAGGCTTTCAACTACGGCGGAGACATATTCCCCAGGGACTTTTCACTCGTGGCATACGTGCAGGTACAGTTAGAATTGGAGTTCAGTGAAGAGAAGAAGTAAAGTAAAGAATGCAATTATTATACCCTACACTACCTATGCGAAAGTTCTGGACGTCGTATTTTAAGCATCAAGACCGTCCCGCTCTTATTAGTTGTGTTCCGTAAGATTTGTTATCTTATTTTATCTTTTTGTATAGACAATAAATCTTTCATTGTATGAAAGTGTTACCCATCCCTGGTTATATATTTGTCACACCGGTCCGGACCCTGATGTGGACGCCATGTCTAAAACAAATGTTGGCCTTTTGAACCAGTCATTGCGTCATTTTCGTCATTGCATGTTTTCGTAAGAAACGAAGTGCCGCACAGCAACTGCATGTGGCACCGATGCAAACAAGCGGTAATCACAATAACTCGAATTTGATGAATAAGTCGTTTGTGCCAGGTGAGTTTTTTCACCGCGAGTGGGTTTTGCTGTATGGATGGATAGACGAATGCTATGTAAAAAAAAGACTTTGCGTTGCTCTTTTTGATATTTCGTTCGTTGTTTGAAAAGCGGACGGTTCACTCCCATTAATTGTTGTTAGTAACTTTTGGTATTAACCAGACCATTACCAGACTTTGGCAGCTACCAACAGACCACCAGTCTTTTAGTCTCGTTAAACGTAGAATGAATATCCTCTTCCAGCCAAAGCGATTCAATTTCGTTTCAAAATAAATCCGCTTTACATCCTCAGTTACGATTGACGATGTGAAAAAGATTTTCTATTGCATCATGCGGGCAAAGAAAAATGTTGTCAGTGAACAATTAGACACTTTCGTTATTACAAAGAAACAGTGAGTTTGAGTTCGGTCATGTTGATAGTCTTACCATATGTCCTAGCGACAAAAAACACACTCTTAAATGTGAACGTCCTCAGCACATGGCTCATTATCATCTACCATCTACCAGCAAATTCTAGTTTCCTTTTTACAGATCTCTTAACATTCAAAAGCCTAAAGTCCATTATTATGTCAATCGATTTCTTGATATATGGACTATAAACTATGGATCATTGTACAAACCCCATCCCATACAATAGTGTTACAAATCGCATACAGCGCCTTTACACGAAGACTTTTCAGAACTTCATGGCGAAAGATGATTCAAAAAGTGTCGGTTTCACATATCAATATAGAGGACAGTCCAGTTTAGATCTATTTTCCAGAACTCTTCTACTATTAGATATCTCTCCGAAGAAGTAAACTTTTAAATAGGCTCAGGCTTTCATTTGAATTAAGCAAAGTGACATAGGGAATGTATCGTCGGGCTTTCAACTCGTGAAGAGAACTAAAAGTTGACGATTCTATCGCAATCTTTCCTTGCATCCTCCGGAATGTTAACATCTCATAAGAAAAGCTTAATGCATTATTACAAACATATTGTTTTACCTTCCCAAAGGCCCTAAAATTTGCAAAGTCTGCAAAATTTACCATCATTTGATCGGATATAGAAAATATTATTTTAAAATGAAACTGAGCAGAGATGTCGGAAATCATAAGCCATCTTTTGTCGTCTGTGCTTTTCGTGGCTTAACAACTTTGTTTCATAATGCGGAGAGGTGTTGTGACTCTTGCTCCGATCTATTATATACTTGACGCAATGTTACAACAGCTATGACAAGATATCGTCATATGTGTCGTCATACTTCGTGAGACCGATTTAATTCACAAATGCAATCCGCAAAATTTACTTTCTACGCGTTATTTACACACAATCATTTTGTTGGCGTATTTCTCAGAAACAGCAAAAATCTACTTCACCGATACATTTGAAGAAAATTTTAAATTGCAAAAGATATGCATTACGTTGTTATGTAAGGTGGAAAAAAACATCAACGATAGCTAAACTCATGTTAAGGCGACTTTCAAACACCGTCCATACCTACTTTTAATAAATAATAAAATGCAAAAGGGAAGGGGATGGCTTTATGAAATATTGCGTCTTTTCTATAGAAAAATAGAGTCCATCTTTTGTTCCCAAGTTTAAGTGAATAAGTCACTTAAGCAAGTTATGAGAATTTTTGCTTTTTTTAGAGTTTGTAAAAATATCAATCACTCAACGGGAACAGGGCCAGTGGAAAGTGCTTTAGGAAGTAGACGTTTTTTTGGTTTGGTTGCTAGGTATTTGGTACATCTCGATATGGTGTAAAACCTTAGACCTCCCAACTTGCTGCCAATGAGATCTGAGATACACTTCTTTGTGGAGTAGAACGCAAGCCCTATAATGCTTCCCATGTTGCTGCCAGTAAGAACAAAGCATTTGTATGGGAAATAGGCGTTAGCTGTAGGCACCTCGAACCATTTCAGTTTTCATACGGTTATGTATTCCGGACGAAGCGAGTTGAAAACCACTTACGCAGCAAGATCCGCGTTTAAGAAAGTGATTGTGGAAGATTGTCGAGATAAGGAAATGGGCAAGAGATCTAGCGTTGCTTATAGAGACATTTCTTCTTTTTTGATATAATTTTCGTTAACGAGAAGTTTCTGTCAGTCTGTTTGTTCTAAGCATTTACCAGGTGAAAGAGCGTTTATTATCATGATCTTGTATTTATATAGAATATGAACCGTTCTAAACCAACTTTTCAGCTTTTCATTTCGGTTTCCGCCCAGAGAAGAGTCTCTAACTACTTTTATATATGGACAAGTTAAAGTTGTCACACTCTTATACGACGTCTTGAGCTTGTCTTGTAGTAAACTCATTAGATTTCCATTCCCACCTATAGGCAGCCGTTTTTATCTATAATGGAATTTACGTACACTGTGACGTCTCCGTGTTATGTCGCAAAGGGATATTAAAACTTATCATACTTGGCTTTTTTTGCAGTAACTTCCTAAACATACATTTACCACTTAAACCCCGACATTTACCTGATGAATATCCTGAGAATTGTCCTTAAACAACTTACTTACCCAGCATGACATGAGTAGTATATGTGTTTACTTGTTTGTGTTTATGATGTAATAACACAATGAATATCTACGTAAACATAGATTTTTAGTAAATCTGTTTGTATAAGCGAGCAATAAAATTCTGAATATTAATCCTTATGAAAATTGCAAACGTTACGCCCTTCTTCGCCAAATCCGTCATAAATAAAATATTACAAATATTTTTAGCAAACAATTTTATTATTACCTTTTAAAATATGACCTTATTTACGAAATATTCACTCAACGCAATGCTTACTAAAATATCTTTTACGACGGTTCGTTCGTTCGATGATTATTCTCGGAAAGAAAATTGCAAAAATTTCAGAGACTCGGAGAAAAAAGAAAAAAACAAAATTAAAAGATAACTTTGCATACACGCACACATTCACGCTTCCACTCGCTGCTCATATTTCCATTAATAATGCATTGTAAAAATATTGAAAATGTTAGTTTTTCTTTTTTGCTTTCTTTCTTTCTCTTCCTTTTTTATGTACCGTGAAGAGACGAAAATTGACACAAAGAAAATACAGTCGCCCTAGAAAGGTCAATATATGCAAATATGTCCCATTGTTTTATTGGAATCTACTGAATTTACACTAACGGCAAAAATTTACGCTTAGGTACACACACGCACATACACAAACACATAGGTGCTTTTAAAAGAATCCAGTATAAGTAGAAATCATTTATTTACTGGCGTTAGCCCACTGTGCGTAGACATTTTTGTCTTTGCTAAAAGATGGACTACCTACCTATCTTTACACTTGATACGCGCCTCTGCTAAGGTAATTGATAATTCGATGATATTGAAAAAATGATGAAAAAAAATTTAGCAAAATATAAAAAATATCACGAAAGCGAAATCGTACTTGATGTTATAAAAAAATTTAAAAAAAAAGTATTGTTACCACCACATAGCACTTTACAGTGTATCTATACAAAGCGGGATATACAAATTTGAGAGGTTTTTGATATGTTTTAAAAGACGCTGAAACCTATCGGAAAAACTTAATTTCATTACTATGTCCGAAATTTGTCACGCGACAAAATCGCTCCCAGTAAAGTTGATTATGTGAAAGAAATGTTTTCTGCTGATCTTCATTTCACGAAAGGCCTAAGAATGTTAAAAAAACGAATAGAACCAACTGTGCAAAAATTTTAAAAGCGTTAAGCCTTCTATTGATTGCTCTTAGCATTCCAACTCCTGTTCCTTCCGCTTGTACTATCAAAATGTATCTGGGAAAAGTAACATATAAACCATGGACGTGCACAAAAGGCAAAAATATATTCTTCTACAGCTTTTTTAATTTGATTTAAAATACAAAAAAAAAAAAAAAAAAACAAAAAAAATTTTCAAAATTCTTCCATCACAGAAATATCTATAGAGAGGAATTACGCCATGAATTCCATTCATTACCATTCAAACAAAAGTTGGATGTGTTTTTTGTAATAATAATAATAAAAATAAAAAAAATAAATTAAGCCATTAAAAGCAGCCTTCGCGCAATCTTTTCATGAAATTGTTTCCTTTATTCGGAAAATTTAGGTTAATTAACATAGTTCTTCAAGTCATGTGTCAAAGACAAAGACTTTATATATATATATATATATATATATATATGTGTATGTCTTCATACAAGATCATGTTATTGATATCACAAATATTGGTTAATCAAATTATTCAACATTAGTCTCTATTTTAATAATAAAATTTTTTTCAAAATTTAACTTAAAAAACAAAGATCATTCATTTAATTCCAACAACAACAACTTCTTTACTTTGTAATTTTACAAAGTAATTTTATATACATATATATATCTCATAGCAAATGTATATATACGTATATATATATAAATGCGTATACTATGCTTTTTATTCTTGTATGTGTTGTGTAAACTTCTTAACCAACTCCTCCCCTTTTTACACAAACAATTCACTGAAAACAGAATAAAACACTAAAGCACTCTCTTTCTTCGACTGACATTAAGAGAGAGAGAGTGCGAGTGAGTGAAAGAGTAAATGATATTCTTAATGTGCGTGCTAGAACGAGAACAATAAAAGCAAAGATAAGTGAGACAAGTAGTGGTCTTACGTTTGCTTCAACTTATTTAACATAGACTGCAAAAAGAATTTTTCTCAGTTTAATGGAAACTTTTATTGTGATAATAACGTGAGATTTCAACAAAAAAAAAAAAAAATAAAAAAAAATAATAATAATAAACGCACAAAATAGCACTTGTATATACGTGTGTGTAACGTTATTTTCGTTAATATTAGTAAAAAAAAAAGTAGCTTGAGTGTTGTAAATTTAAAAAAAAGGAAAACAGTATTAAAAAATGCCGCGTCCTCTGAAGGAAAGCTATGCAAACCAAAAGCCGCCGTTTTCATATATTTCATTAACAGCTATGGCGATTTGGAATTCGCCACAGAAAATGTTGCCTTTAAGTGAAATTTACCGTTACATAATGGAAAAATTCCCATATTTTCGCAAAAATACCAAAAAATGGCAAAATTCTTTACGTCATAATTTAAGTTTTAATGATTGTTTTATTAAAGTGCCTCGCAATGCAGTTAGTAAAGGTGGAAAAGGCTCATATTGGACATTACATCCGAAAGCCTTCGATATGTTCGAGAATGGAAGTTTATTAAGGCGTCGAAAACGATTTCGTGTAAATAAAATGGAAACAGATTTTTTTGGTGCAGAAATGGCCGCATTAGCTCACTTTCAAAATTACTTAGCAGCCCAAGCTCATCACCAACAACAACAACAGCAGCAGCATCTTCGCCACCATCACCAACAATCACCAATACCTGAGGGCATGAAAGTAATGTGGAATATGCCAGTAGCACCAGAAACAACATATCCATCAACTTATCCAACAACATCTAATGACTCTAATCTGTATAATCAACTGACGATAGCAAATGCGAACGTGGATAATCAAAACTTAAGTACCGACAGTGATAGCCTTAATTCACCGCCAGTCCCTCGAAATACTGCGACTAATTCTGCTACTAGACCAAAGAGATCGTTTACTATAGAAAGTCTAATCAGCCCAGAACCAGATGCAAACTTGAACTCTCATAACGCTACAACACCAACAACAAATGCGGATAGCACATTATTCCGTTTACCCGCAGTCCACTTTAATGTAAATAATATCGGTTTCCATCGTTATATAGCTGATCCCTATCTTCTGCAACAACATATAACATTTCTGCGGCATCAGCAAGCAGTAGCAGCCGCAACCGCAGCTCAGCATACCACTAACATTAGTTTAATTACCGAACAACAACACAAACCGCAACTGTCATACAATCAACAAGAACAACAACAGCAACTGATGCAACCACGAATTAGTGCTCAGAATCTAATCAATCCTTTTCTGGGGCCATTGTCGGTATTTTAAAGCGACTGCTTTACTCTTAAGAAACTGACGGCGCACGAGATAATGTGATATATATTTTTTTTCTTCTTTTTTTTTCCCCGCTATATAAATTTTAACACTTGTTAGTTAATATTAATTTCAAGTTAGTAAAGCTAACAACAATAAGACTGTTTTCCTATTTTTAACAAAATAATTTTGTAGTTAATTCAATGCCTAGATGTTTAACAAATACTCGCTATTATCCGAGTACATACCTATGCCAAATATAATATACGTATACATATACATGACGAGGGTAAATGAAATAAAGACAATCTGTAAAAGAAATGTTATTTATATGCTTTTTGAATATCTAGCACAAAATAAAGATATTTCATATCCACTGCTCATTTGAGCAATGGAAAATCCAAAGTTTAATGTTTTATTTTTCGGGAAAAAAACACTAAACGACAAAATCCCAGATTAGTGAAGAGAAAATGCTCTAGTTATTGGCTTACTACTATTCGCGTAGTGTCTTAGAATAATACAAAAGTCCAATGACTGGAACGTTACTCTATTGTTGAAAAACTTCGCGTTGAAGGCATCAAGCTTTGTTTTACTCACCAAGATTGCAAGCACATCTTAGTATCGCAACTTTTGCGGTATCATGAAACAAAGAGGCAAAGATTTTTCAATTAAACTGTTGAAGGGCGCTAATGTAGTGAAAAGCTTCTCGGTTTGGCTTCTTTGGTTTAGATTTCTAAATTCTTTGCCTTAATTAATGTTCAAGCGAAGAAAGAAAACATTCCGCAATGTCAGCGATTTCTATATTAGTTATTATTGGTAGTTGCTTTAGACACCTGGGACCTATCCAACAAAGCAAACAAAGAAGTCTACTTTTTACTCTTTCTCGAAGTAATTTAAGCTTGAGTTTAAAAAAGGTGTTTTCCGAGTCTATGGTTATATCCAGATCTGTTTTTTCGCTTCCTCCCTTTCGCGGAGATAGATATACAAAATTTGCAAGTAAACTTGGGGTAAGTATCGTCACTTGCAGTATTTATACAACAATTTTGTTGTGTCGGAACGATAACCGCCTTTGCTCTTGTCGGTATCGTTTTAGCCATGGCCTGCAACAGACCTATCGGCACATACGAGTAAGTGATGAGCAACAAGGCGACTTTCAACGAGCCCAGAACTTGCTTTGCGTGACATCAGTACTATACCGTTCGTGTTAATCCTACTTGATGTGCTCTTCAATTTGATTTCCTAAAAAAAAGGAATACGGTCTGTAAGGAAAGCTTGAGAGTACTGAGACGCTTTACCTCAGATTTTTATTAATGAATAAATTTTTTTTATTTAACCTTAGATCGTGACACGAGAAGCGCCACTTTTGCAAAGGAGACATCCATCGATTTTTAGTATTAAACTTCTCGCATTATTACTATTTATTAGAATTGTTTAGACGGATGGACAAAAAATAAAACTTGCCTTTATTTAATATACTTATTCGGTGGTCAGTCAGAATATGAATGAAAGAGTTTCCACATTGAGCTTCATGAGCTTTATATTATTGCAATTTTGATAGAATATTTCAAATTAATTGCATTTATTTAAAGATAAAATAATTTAAATAATTATTAAGATAATTTTTTTATTTATTATTTTAACAAATTTTATAAATTGCATGTTTTTTATATTCCCAATATATTTATTATACCATTTTATATTAATTAAAGCAAAGTTTGGTTATCCTGCGAGTGTTGCCATATTTATGACTCATACGGCATAGATTGCTTGTTTGCGGCAACATCGTTTTTGTCTGGTTTGTCGCAATTCGCCATTAAAGAAACCTTCGTTTTATTTTTTTATTCTATTGGAAAGGTGTGTGTGAATAATAATTCTGTTTAAATAAAATTCTTTCCACCTAAAACATCTGTAATTGACTGCATTTATAAAAAAAAAAAAAGTTCTAAATTAAGGAAACGTCTAGCATTTCTGGCCGTACGAAGAATTATTTCAACGTTTTTAAAAAAACAAATTGTCAGTGCTTTGTGTTAAATGTGTGCCCATAAAGACCCCTTTCAAAAATGTGTACCAGAATTTCATATTTGCTAATTGGGTGCCCCAACGAAATCTAAATAAAAGAAGAAAAAAAAAAACCAACAAAAAGAAAAAAATCTCTTTTCCTTAATTGCATTGAAACGAGATGGTGATGGTGGTAATATTTTGAAAAGAAAATTATAAAGAAAAAAGTCACATTTGGCTTCTTTCTGAAAAGAAATTTATGCTGTTGATAAACAAGTGCAAACGAGAAGGAATAATAGAGAAAAAAAAAAATAAATAAGTAGCAAGAAAAATCAAACGTAACCGAGAGACGTGAAAAAATTAAAAATTTTGCGTTATGTTTAGTATAAGCGAACTTTGTTGTATGTTTTGTTGCCCCCCTTGCCCTGGTCCGATTGCTGCAAAATTGGCATTCCAACCGCCTGAGCCCACATACAAATTAACGCCAGCTGATGATGCAAACGTTAAATACAATTTACATTTATTCGATCGCGCCGAATGGCAATTTTCGGAACGTGATAAATCAAAGGTGGAAGCATTCTTCACACGCACTTCTCGCGGTAATCTGATTACATGCATTTATGTACGTTGCAGTAAAAATGCCAAGTACACATTACTCTTCTCGCACGGCAATGCTGTTGATCTCGGGCAAATGAGCAGTTTTTATATTTCCCTTGGTTCCCAATTAAATTGCAATATATTCGGTTACGATTATTCTGGTTACGGTATGAGTGGCGGTAAGCCATCAGAAAAGAATCTCTATGCTGATATTGAAGCCGCTTGGCAAGCTTTACGTACCAGGTAATTACTTTGCATATATGCAAATTTCCTTAAGCGACTAATTTACAAGTATTATAAATATATTTTAGATTCAATATTAGCCCCGAGTCGATAATATTATATGGACAAAGTATTGGCACGGTGCCCACTGTAGATTTGGCCACCCGATATGAAGTTGCCGCTGTTATACTTCATTCGCCTCTTATGTCCGGTCTAAGGGTTGTATTTCGTAATACGAAGAGAACTTGGTTTTTTGATGCTTTCCCTAGGTAAGCAATGTTTCCATCCTCCAACACAAGCAAATCATTTTTAACAATTTCTTTAATCTCTGTAGTATCGACAAAGTATCGAAAATCAAGTCTCCTGTTTTGGTTATTCACGGCACTGATGACGAAGTAATTGACTTCTCTCATGGAATCGGTATTTACGAAAGATGTCCTCGCGCTGTAGAACCATTATGGGTGGAGGTAAAGAGTAAAGAAAAAAGGAAAAAATTACTAAAGAAAACACACAGAAAACGCACAGAAAACATTTAAAATTTTTCCAACTCTTAATAACATTTTCGACTTAAATCATTTTCTACCTAGCTATGGTAACTAAATCACAAGTTTTAATAGAAAATTTTCATGTTTCCAGGGTGCCGGTCATAATGATGTCGAATTGCATTCACAGTATTTTGAGCGACTGAAAAAATTTCTAACAATTGAACTTTCTAAATGACAATTAAAGAACGGTGCAGAAGGGGCTGCCAATAATAAGATCAACGCCCCATCTGCAGCTGTCGCCGAAACAAACGTTTCAAAGGTTGAGAAACAAACTGCTGCAGTCTCTGCTAAAACCAATTCAATGATTCATACTCGTGCTACCACTAATACTGCTGCCACTACGCTGACTATAGTGGACACTACTGCGAACGCTGGACCAACAACTACAACAACAACAACAACAACTATATCTTCAGTAACAAGACCTGAGAAAGCCAATAACGATGGTATGTGATTACAGTATTCCATAAATCGCAGATATGTTGAGTCTAAATAGTCATACCTACCACAATAGGATTGACTTGATAACTTTACCCTTCTTTCTTATACATTTATATATAAATATATATAAATATTTATATATACATTTATATATAAATATATATAAATATTTATATATACATTTATATATAAATATATATAAATATTTATATATAAATATATGCCCTATGTACGCATGAAAAGATTTTTTTTTTTTGTTCAACGTGAATTGATTCCTCGCTTTAAACATTATTAGTCTTTACAAGTAAGATTTTTCTTTGTACTTTTCTCGTGTAAAGTCCAAAAATCACTTTCAATATGATTTGTATTATTAGTACCGTTGCATGAATGCTAGTAAGTAATGTCTGAAGATATGATTTAAAATATCATATAGCAGACGCTAGTAAATGCGGCTCTTCGTCAGCTAAAACGTGTTTACCACAAACATTTGCAAGTTAACCTATAAAAAAAAAATTTGGACGAGAAGAGAAACTTACCTTAATAGAGGCAATGTGACGCTTTCACGCAGTGCCCTATCAAACTATCATTGTATTTGAAGACTTTCGTCATTTCAATACAGGGTAATATTGTTTACAAAAAATTCCATCCAAGTTAATTTCTAGTGTAGGCAATAATAAGTTAATCATTATGTCTATCATCAGTTAGGGCTTGTGAAAATGACAAAATTTTCATCAAGATTTATTTTTATAACAGATACTGCTGTAACGACCAGTTCAGTAACAGCAAAACTACCAACTGAGAAATTTCTCTAGCAGAAAGAGCACGGCTCGACTGCCGGCTCGGATCATACGGTAATGACGTGCAACTCCACGAATATCAACGGCAACAACAACAATAATAATAATAAATTAAAAAAGCAACTGGAAAATAAATCGAAACAACAACCAAGTCAATATCTAAATGTGGATTCCGATTTAACTTTGATGGTTAGTAAAAAGCAAAATTCCTCATCCCTGGACAAGAAACAAACAAGCAATCTTGACGTCACTGAAGATCATCATCAGTACGCGGTAGCGCCAACGTTGCCAGCTCACTCACCGCATTCACCCGTACACATTAATCTAGATGCACTACAGTCGCAAAACCAATCATTACCGAATCAACAACAACATCAACAACAACAGAAGCAACAGCAACAACAGCAGCAACAACAACAACCGTCAAATAAGCTGTCCGCTCGCTATATTAATAATAATAAAACTTCGTTAGAGTATTCGTCGAGAAAGAGTGCCAACAATAAAATCAAGACAGGAGAAGATTCAATTCACAAACAGCATGAAGAACATAAAACAATAGCACCACCACATGATATTGAGAAAACGTCCGGCCCTAGAGGGGCAACATCGTCACCGTCATCGTCATCGAAATTAATTTGTAGTTGTGAGAAACTTTTAAAAATTGAGCCAAAATTAACACCTGTCGCAGTTAAAGATCGGACGTCGGGAATGCGCGACTCGAAACAACGTGCCCAACCAAACGCAACCGTTACAACAAAACGATTAATTTTAACGCGTAATGCAGCCACAAGTCCAAATTTGGATTTAAGAAAACTCAACATTTTGACAACCTTAACCGCCTCGACAAATGGTCAAAAAAGCAAATCGAAGGAGAAAAAAGGGCAGGAACAAAATTTATGTTCAGAAAAAGGTGAGTGCTTAAAGAATTCACTTGAAAAGTCCAACTCATTGGGAGAAAGCAAGAAGCCTAAGCAGTTACGTACCACTAGATCACTATCGCCGAGACCACCAATGCGCCATCAACATGCCATTATTGTATCAGAAGTTAACGACACCGAAGAACATGAACTGAAACAACCCATTACCACCACCATCACCACCGGCCGCACAGAAATCGATAATGAGTTCAACGTAAACTCGCCGCATATATATCGTGAACAAATGATATTGCGCCACAGAAAGGTGCAGAATGCTTGTAGATCTGAACAATCATCGCCGAACGTCATTGAAGGATCTAACCTTAAATTTGCCTACCGAGAACAAACCAACCGTAGTACTGGTTGCCTTGTGTATATACCCTCAGATCCTTGGTTGAAAATGAATGATAACGTCAAGAGACCTCTTATTTTAACTAAGACGATTAATCAAACTCTTCCTGAAAATACTTTAGACCCTTGGGTAAAACGTAATGATACACCGTTAGGGCGCACACCAAAACAGGAACTATTTCGTCAAGCAAAATCCTTTTCCGCTACTCGATTCGAAGTTGAACCGACACAAACGGGTAGCATGGTTCAATCTACTGCACATCAACATAGATCGCTTATGCGTTCATCGAAAGAGAAGTATACATCAATAAGCGATATATATAAACCTTTACAATCAGCACCATCTTCTCCGCACTTTCTTTGCGCCCCCGACAATCCATTCTCCTCCGTTTACTCACTCAATACCCCTTACGGCAATGAAATTAAGCAAATAGAACAATTACAGCAGGAAATAGACAATACACCAATACGTTCTTCAAGTTTTTCACCGGGTCGGGTTAAAGATTGTCTTAATCCATTTCTAGATGTAGCAAATGTACCGAATTCACCGCCTCCTCTTATATCTGTGGCTGCCGAAAATTCCAATGGAAAAAATCAAAAATTGCAAAATGAAATCTATACGCAAAGCAATCATAGTTTCTTAAATATATGTAATCCGAACTTACTACAGGCCCGTCATAGTTTCTCTTCAAGTCCCGAAAAGCAAGTCGAAGAAGAATTACAACTCAATATACGACGTTTATCCGACCAAATGCGTCGTAAAGCTGGATTACCTTGCAACAATTTAAAAACTATTAATAAACCTTTCTCAAGTGATCGTAATGTAAATCGTAGTCAAGAAGGCGGTGACAATGTTTACAGAGAACGCGAGAATGGACGTCCAAATCCCATAACAAATAAGCCGACGTATAGAGCAGATTTTTCCGATTATTTGGAGCAATTCCGTTGCAGTGAAGCGAAAAAAGCTGCTTCCGCTGCTGCACTTAAAGAAAACAAAATCATGTGGTCGAAAACGGACGCAATGGCCCCAATAATGCCGCCGCCAGAAGTCTCCGAATCAAAAGATTCGCTATTGGAAACAACTTGTTAAAGAAAAGAAATTTTACAGATAACAAATATTAGGCAGACAGATACAGAAAGAGAGAGAGAGAGAGAGAATAGCACTTTATAAAGGACTTTCCACGTATATCAATCAGCTAGCGGCTGCGTTTAGAAACAAGAAATATTTAGCTCAACAACCATCCAACATTGCTAACAAATTACTTTACTGAGAATGCTCTATATAAATGTGTGTGTGTGTGTGTATGTGTGTTTGTGTGTTTTAAGTAATTTTTTTTAACTAAATATTGCATTTAAAAAAGTATATAAAATAAAAAGAAAAATATATATAATATATAGATAAACACAGTTAAAGGAAAATCCAAAAGCATTTTGTTATGTCAATCAAAAGACGCAAAGGCAAAATAAAATCCATTTCAAAATTTCTTGTATACATATATAGTTGCACACAGATAAGTTTATTTTTAAAGAATTCTCTTATACATGTTATATATATATATGTATATATGTATATATATATACATACATATATATATATATATATATAAATATATATATATATATATATAAAAGATGCATACAGTTTTAGAAGAAAACTAAAA
>KK502458.1:397805-524135 GCA_000688735.1 Glossina austeni
ATATATATATATATATATATATATATATATATATATATATATGTGTGTGTGTGTGTGTGTGTATATATATATATGTGCATATACGCATATATATCTACAGAATTGAAACAATATCAAAATTCGAGAAAAATTAAAGTTTTACTCGTAAAAGTTGTATTTAAAACAAAATTAATAATAATAATAACTCGTAATTGTAGTTTATTCTTAACTTATTTTAATTTTTCAAAAAAAAAAAAAGTGAAAAAAAATGAATTTTTCATCAAATTAAGAAAAAACGAAAGCAAATATTTTTTATCTCAAATTGCATCCACATTTTTTGTATGTTGTAAGTTTCACACTATAAGTGCTTCTATTCTACATTCAATCAACATTGTTAGTGGAAACGATGAAGAGAATAGTCTTACCTTAAAATTCCATTTAAAAAAACAAAACAAAAAAAAAACAAAAACCAGAAAGAAAGAACATAAATATAAAATAAAAAAATAAAAAATTAAAACTTCTCTTTTAAATTTTAAAATCATTAGCAATATAACTCTTTTCTCATTAACTTGTTGTAAAAAGGGAATTTATCAAGATCGGGTCTTCTATAGCCAACACCGTTATCCTAATAAAGGCAAAAACAGGAAAAGAATCACATTTTCATGCTCCATAATATGGAGTGGGCGCGGCTGATTATTCCTATTTTCAAAATAAAAGTTTTTTTCGTAAAGACATATGGGCATCGTAGGCGTGTCTTGGGAAAAGTTTAGGTCCCTGCCGAATTCTTTTGCAAATTTGTAAGCCATATGAAGAATTTACCACAAATACTATATAGTTGCACACAGACAGATAGACACGCATGTTTAGGTATATTCCAAATTCGGAACTGGCCAAGAGTATACATACTTTGTTCTTGAACATTTTTTCTGCCTCTTTTAAAGGTAATGTAAAAAAAAATTAAATTTTGATACACTATAATTTTGGGTAGGCGTGGTCAATTTTTCCATTCTTGTAAAGGTGCTGCGGGTTGCGCCCATAGAATATGCATGCAAACTTTTGTACATTTATCTGCTACAGTTTATGAGTAATGAAAAGAAAACAATTTTTCATTCCTTTTAAAAAACACAGGGGTTCTCAGTTTACGTGATACTGTAGATGTGATCTTCCACCGATTTGGCTCATTTTCAATACTAACCGGCTTGTAAGAACTTCCAATCTTTCTGCCAAATTCAAAGTTAATGGCTTGATTTTTGTGGCCAGGAGATATTACACAGGCGGACAACCGGATAGATAAGCACGCTTAGACCAATTTAGCATTTAATGCTAATCAAGGATATATGTACTTTGTGGGGTCTCTGATGTTTCGTTCGTTTTTACAATATAAATATATCCTTAATCCTTCGGTGATGAGTATAAAAATAACTATCGGAAAGTGAATTTATAAAATTAATTGAAATTTCTTTATGTTAGAAAAGTGGTGATCTGTCCGGTTTTTTCTAATATAAAGAAAGTATATTAAACTGGTCGATAACCCACAATATTCGTAATGTTCTCATCAGCATGAATGGAGGAACCAGTTTAGTCTGCCTCTGTACGGATGGTTAGAGGCAACTAATATTCTTGAGCGTAAACGCGTGAACGTTAACACTGGCAATACCCTGCCGTAAACCATACAAAAGGTAAAGGAATTGCAACAAAATACGTAATGGCGGCAATATTATGTTAATGTGAAAGATTTAATGTACGCTTCGCGATTAGTATATATGTACACTCGTAGTACTTTTTTCAAAGTAATCCTCTTGTATATATTATGACTTTTATAGGCTTCAAGTTGAAATTTTAAAGATTCCCAGTTTTGCTCATAAGAGGCTTAAGGTAAAAAATGTTTCTTTCCAGTCCATTCCACCCGTTTAATTAAACTATTGCTAGGCTGGCGAGCGCTCACGAATTTTTCGTTGTGTGAATGCCGGAGTAGAAGAAGCATTTGTATCTTTCCGATTTTTTTTTTAATTTTTCCTTGTTCCAATGGTTTTAAAATTTGCTGCTAATTTAAATTTTCTCTTTACCGAATGTTCAACCATTGCAGACAGGATATATATGGCACAGAGTGCTGGATTTCGTGCCGTTGAAATACCTTTTCCTCGCTGCGAAGAAAGTCAAGTCCTGGAAGCCAAAAGGCAAACTGGAGTGGAAATAGCTCTTATCAATATTGCTTTAGGTACGAAAGAGAATCTTTTCGAATTAATCTTTTCGAAGAGAACGTTTTCGAAATGAACGATATTTAATATATTATAAGATAGGCCCCAAAGGCCATGCATGCTACATATTCCGATTATAGGTTAATAAATGTTATTCTTCTTAGATCCTGATAGGCATAAGTTCGGTGATGCGAGCATTCCAGGAGAACAAGAGCTATTCAAAAAGCACTTATGCGATACTATAAATATAGCAAAACAACTGCACTGTCCCAAGTACTTTACTATCAATTGTTTTTGCAACATTTTTTTTTAAATTCTCCACAATTTTCATATAGAATTCACATAATGTCGGGCTTAATGAAAGATCAGTCGTTCGAAAAGCATTTTTCAACATATCAAGATAATCTAAAGTATGCGGTGAAAGAATTAGAGCGGAATAACCTTATGGGTCTGATCGAACCGATTAATAATTATTCAGTGCCTTCGTATTTCATGAACAACTATGATACAGGTAAGCACAAGAGAAGCAAGCAAGAGAAATCTTAACGACTGCTTTAATAACCATCACGAAGAAACCATTTCATACTTACCCAAAGTGTGAAGAAGAAAGTGTGCGAGATGAATGCAATGAAAGCGTTAAAAAAATCTAGCTAAATATATCTTAGCATCGGCTAATATATAAGATATATTATAACACATATAAAATTTACTTTCAAAATCTTAGCTTAAGCTTATGTGATCGTTAGAAAGCTGATAGAGAAACTTCAAATTCCATATAACTAAATTTTCCACAATTTTCAATAGCCCGCGAGATTTTGAACAACTTCAATAAAAAGCATTTAAAGTTAATGTTGGATATATTTCATTTGCAACAAATTTGTGGCAACGTTACGCACACCCTGGATGAGTTGAAAGATTTAATCGGGCACATTCAGATCGCTCAAGTACCAAATCGTCATGAACCGGATGTTATTGGTGAATTAAATTTTGAATATGTTTTCGGATTAATTGAGAAGGCGAATTACAATGATTGGATCGGCTGTGAATATAAACCAAAAACCACTACAATTGCAGGCTTAAAATGGCTGCAAAAGTATGGTCATCAATTGTAAGCTGATTGTAACGAGTCTTGTAAGGATTTTTGCGCCACTATACTAAGTTTAAATTGTAACAATACGATGAGATAAATCGCAATAGTTGAAATAGTCTGTAGGTAATGTATAAACAAAAAAAAAATTGTTTGGTTTTTTTTTTTTAATATAAATATGACATGAAAGCATGTATATAATGTAAATAAAAATTTACCGCAGTTAATAGTTCACGATTTATTAAAGCATAACCACGCAAATTAACCACTGGAGGGTTCAGTTCTATAGCTGAGATGAAATGGTCAATTTCCTTTTGAGTTTGTACATCCAGTTGGAGTAAGTTAAGTGAAAGTAGAGTCGATTGTACACCTTCAGCCATTACGGAAGTAGCGCTTTGAGCACAGTCACAGATGATAAACAGCAACGAAGCACAATAAATTGTTAATACTACTAAGCCCAAAACCTTATAAGAGAACCCGAATTCTAAAATTTCTGATAATGCACCATAAGAACCGATGGTAATATTTATCGACCTAAGGCGTAAATAAATGTCATTCATTCCATGCAAACAGAATGCATCGGTAGAAAAACCTACATGAAGAGGCAATAAGTGCAATAAGTGCGAGCATAAGCATTGCCTAGAGCCTGTAAAATTTCACTTAAATTAAGCCACAAGAGACGGTATTGTTTGATCATAATATAGTTGCATTCGATTCGCATATCCTTTTTAAAACAATCCGATAGACTTTTCGAAGCAATTTTCGTACCTTTCGAGTTAATGTAAAATAAGGCAGCATTCATATTAATCATGGTTATAATGTGAAAGTAGGCAGTAGTATGCCAGAGCAGAAAATCTACGAAAAACAAATCATTTTAATTCTATTTACTTTACAATTACCCGGACTTCATAAGCTTACCATCTAAAAGCTGACTGAGACTAAACAGAAAAAGAATTGAAAGCAAAACGCAACCAATAAACAAAATAATAATTGCTATCTTAAGAGTAGGAAAAACTAGAGTTGTCCCCGTCACACGGTAATAGCGTACCTTAAATGAAATTGTTTAAAACGTATTGCTTAGTACCCAAGTGATAAGCTAATCATCACCTGAAATGTCCCCCACATGCTTTTGTAGTGAGCTACTTGATTGGCTACACCCCAGCCCACGTAGGGAATCCAAAAGTGAGGCAGTAGAAATAATATGAATATAATCGCGTAAATGTATTCGTCGTATTCGTTGGTTGTGTGCAAAAGTTTAATGCGCTCGGAACCTACTTTTAAAACCACCAAAGTTGTTAGTATGTAAAAGACGAGAGCATAATACATTTGATACGATTTCCAACTAAAAGTTACTCGTCCCGCCTGCCGAGCCAAAGGCATCACTCCGAGTATTACAAATAGTTTCAGCAATAACTTATGATCTCGATAAAACTGTAACAGCCAGAAATGACTTTAAATTTTTGCTCTCCCTCTCTATGCAACTTTACCTGATCATATAATTCTGCTGTCTGGCCATGCCTTGATTTTAATTTGGCACGTTTTGCACGCATTGTCAAACGTTCCATTAGGTCAGGATTATGATTTGAATTTTTTATGAATTTTTTTCGTTTTTCACTTTTAAGCAATTTTTCCATATCATCGGTTAACATAGACGAATCCAGAGCCGAGTCGAATTCTTTTTCCGTTATAATGTCCATAGGTATTTTTCATTAATTTACTTATATTATTACTTAGAGACTCAAAACTCAACAAAGGCAAATTAAACAAAAATAATTCCTTTTATAAATCTTTCAAACCATTAGTTAGTCATTAGTTTCAAAAAAAGTCAAAACATTTCCATTTCCCTTGTCCTTGTGTCCTATGTACAAAGGTTTAAATTAGTCAAGAGAGTTAGTTTGTCATAATTTATTATTTAAAATAAAGCAATTAATAGTTCACACCTGCACAGAAAAAAAAAAAAAAAAACGTAAGCATTATCTAAATAAAACCATAACAAATATATCAATTTTTTTTATACATTTGTAGTTGATTTATCCAAAGAAAATTTAAATTGTATCAACACTAGTAAGTAAACCGTGATCATACCAATCGACTGAAAATTAAAAGCAAAAAAAAAAAATTATTCCAAAATTCGTTTTCATAAAACACACAACACCAAAGGTTACAAACTTACTCCAGAGAGAAGTTCACGATTTACAGTTACGTAGCCTTTTAAACTAACTATAGCTGGATTCATTTCGATCGCCACTATGAACAAATCAATTTCGTTTTTGGCCTCCAAATCGGCTTTGAGTAAATTAATGGACAGTAATGTCTTTTGTATGCCCTTCGCCACCCCGAGAGTGGCGTTGTGAGAGCAATCACAAAATATAAACAATAAAGTGCAACAATATACGACATCAACTATCAGTCCGGCCTCTTTATACGAAATGGTATAGCCGTGCTTATGATCAACAATTTCGGCGAATGCTCCATATACCGCTATAACAATATTAACGAATCTAAAAAATGAAAAGTATCCTTTAATAGTGAGATTTAAAAATACATTTTGTAGACTTCCTTCTGTTTCTCTGTTACATTGCATATGGTCTCCCGCCCCCCCAGACGTCGTTGCATATGTTCAAAGCAGTACTCCTTGTAGATTTTCAAAGCACAATTAACGAGACTTTGTTTTGGATCAGATGGACATAATCGTTTTTCCCATTAATCAAGACAAAGAAGTGGTTCCCTTTTAACCTGGACCTTCAAATGGATCTAACAAATAATTAAGACCACATCATATATTTTCTGCAAGTTGGAGGTCATGGATTGAGCACTATTCAACTATTTTAACTATGGCGAAGAAGGGTTCCGCCCATGAAAAACATTGAGACGTAAAATTCACTACGCCGTTGTCTACAAGAAAGAAATCTAGGAAAGTGTACAACAGTTGAGAGAGCAACACTCTTTCTCCTAACAATGTGAGATAATTTATATGGTTTTAAATTGAACAAAAACTTTTGCAGTGACACAATGATTAAATTAATCCTTCTTACTCGGTTTTTTATTTTTTTTAACCTTAACCTAGCATTAGCTCCTTTGTTAACAATTGCAAGTAATGTCGCCACATAGTCATTGTCGACATATAGTCGACATAAGAGTGCAAATGGTTAAAGTAATTATGTCAATAGTTATGTATGTTATGTAGAATCGTACTCACATAAAAATACAAAGCGTTGAATAAGTTCGAGCATAAGCGTTTCCGAGTGATTGCAACAATTCACTAAGATTCAACCACAAGAAACGGTATTTAGATATTATCGAAGCTGAACAATCTTTCATTACTTCCTAAGAAAAACAAGTATAGAGATTCTTATTGATTCGTATTTTTAAGTTCATCCATCATCTGCAAAATGTTTTACTCGCCTTAAGACAATTCCTATCTATGTAAACATTTCCTTTACACTTCTACTTCTTCAGTAGATAAAAAGGATAAAGAAATGGGAAATACCAGTGTACATAACGATTACATGCGATGATTTTGACGACTCTCTACTTAGAATAACATTTTTCCATTTAATATGATTGAGTTAATCAGCGTATGCAGACCCTAATAGTGGAGCGCTCAAAATTGTATTTTCGACCTTCGTTACGTTTGTCGTCTACTTTGAAGGAATTGGCTGCCGAAGCCCTCCAAATGTATTCAGAAGCTTATGGTCATGCTGTTCCATCATATGTCAACTGTCGGCTTTGTTTTCGACGGTTTAAAAGTGGCGACATGAATCGACTGAAAATGCCGTCTTTTGGTCACTTGTTGAAAGAGTTATCAAGGATACACTCTCGCAGCGCGGCCGCAACCAGCGTACTCACCAGACATAGCGCCTTCTGATTACTATCTGTTCAAATCTATGCAGCACGGCTTAACTGGCACGCGGCTTCGCAAAGTTGGAGAAGTGCAAAAATGGGTCGATGATTGGATCGTTGCCAAGTTAATACAAGTTCTTTCGATACAACATCGCCATGTTGCCAGAAATTTTGTAAAACTTTTTGATGTTTGCACCTAAGATTACAAAGAATTTGTTTAGCTGTCTGGTCGCCAGTTTATTTTTTTTTTTTCAATACGATGATCTCTATTAACTGCACATACTCTTTTTCATAGATTTAAGTTGCTTGTGTCCTTTTCAGTTTAATAGTCTTCAGGGTGCAATAGTCTATGTCTGGGCGGAAAACATTCTCCATATCGACCATCTACTTTAAAAGTCAGAAGTCGCACAGTTATATACGTTGATATTTAAAACTCGACACTAAGCTTGCAGAAGAAGCTTCAAATGCTTTTAGATACCAAAGAAGTCTTACCTAATAAATTTCTAACATTATTTCTTAAGGCGAATCAAACATTCTTAATTAGGTTTAAAAAAAAAGTGAAAACACTTTCATTGTATAGCCTTTACCTTGCGAAAACACAACGCCATTGAGTAAGAGGCTGTTTTAATAGCTCTCGAATTTATATACCAAAGTGCACAATTCATGTTAATCATTGTAATGATATGATAGTAAGCCAATGTATGCCACAAAGGGTATCCTAAAACAAGAAAACGAATACATCTAACTGACCTCTGCATAAGAGAATGATTTATTTACGCTTGCGTACCTTCCAATAAAAATGATAAGCAAAGCAGAAATAGAATGGCACAAAGTAAACACCCCACAGAAATAACAACTATCAAGGATTTTAAGCGTGGAAATTGCAAAGATGTCCCGGTAACTCGAAAATATCTAAGCTGTTGGAAAACTTCTTGTTGTAAATCATCAACTTAAGCAAAATGTCATATGTTCTTATTACCTGAAAAGCTCCCCATGATGTTTTATATTTTGCGACTTCAGTAGCTACACCCCAACCAACAAAAGGTATCCAAAAATGTGGTACTAAGTATATAACAAATATTATCGCGTAAATGTATTCATCGAATTGTGTGGTTGTCTGAAGAATATGAATACGTTCTTTACCGACAATTATTACGACTACAGTCATAAAACACCAAAAAATAATAGCGTAAATGGTGGCAATCGATCTCCAAGAAAATGTAATGCGCCCTGGTTCGCTGCGTAAAATAGGCATCACTGCCAATACACGAAAGAGAATAAGCAATAGCTTGTGATCACGATAGAACTATGAGTGAATACGTAGATTAACAGAAAAAAAATAAAGTTAACCTGCATTTAAAATAACTATTAAATTCACCTGATCATGTATTTCCACAGCGTCGCCGTCACTAGAATTCAGTCTTGAACGTTCGAAACGTTCGTATTCTTTCTCTTGTACAATTAAATCCATTGAATTGATTTTGTGCTTATTTATATTGTCGACTTTTAAGTTAACCTTTAAATCTGACCTTAAAAGGTCGAAATTAATATTTTCGGCTGCTACTTTCTCTTCAAGTACACTATACATTTTAAAAATATTGTCTAATGGCAAATAAATGTTTATGAAAGACCGCATGATTATTTATATAGTAAATCTATGGTCAACATATAAAGAAGTTTTTACAAAAGTTTTCAAGGAAAATTAATAAATAAACAAGTTTAAACAACTTGTAAGAATTTCGTCCTTTCATGGCTTATATTTACAAATAAGCGAATATAATATTGTAGATTAAAAAATATTGACGTTGATGTTGGTATCTATATGTAATTATTAGTCTTGGAAGAATTTTATAATCTAGATTAGTATTTATGTATTGCCTTATATATGTAGTTATATCTACTCAAGATTCTACTCTAAAATACATCTAGCTAGTCCGAGCAAATTTACTCAATATTGGCTTGATTATTGTACTAGTTTTAGATAAATATTGCTCGTATAAATTTGTATACTTTCTTACCTTCATGTCGAACGCCTTAACCAATCGTATTTACCTTTAACACAGGATACGTGATAAATTCTTCAACTTGATATTGGATGACAATAATGTTTACCATAAAAATTTTATAACAAAAAGTTTAATAAACTAAAAATCGATTCAAATATAAACACAAACATTTTTAAGTTCAACGAATTCACACTTCGATAATACGCGCACAAACCATAGATAGATAAATACTCCAAGTTTATATCAATATTCAACCCGTTGCTTTTTTTTTTTTTTATTTTTTAAGTTTCATTACCTAGCACCGGTTAAAGAATTTTTACTTATTTAACTCTTTTTCACATGTTCGATAAGCCATTCCAGCACCAAATCCAGTAGCGATTAGTATTGGCCATGCTTTTCGTTTGAAAAATGTTAAAGATAATACAGTGCCAATCAGGAAACCTCCGGCTGAAATAGAAGTTAAAACAGTCATAAGTAAATACATTCATGTTTGATATTTATCGATATAAGAATGTAAAATAATTTCGAAATGGAATTATACACGTCACTAACGTTGCCCGCCAATGCACAAGCCGCTCAGGCCACTACTAACTAGAAAGAGTTGTATTGCCTCTAGGACGCATATATATCGAAAGTTTGCGTTCGCAGTCAAGAGACAAAAGTCTCTCAAAAGGATCCAATCAATAATCGTTTCGCAGCCTTATCGAGTGTGTATGATATATGAAAAGTTTAACAAAATTGTCAATAGAATTTTATTCTATCCTTCAATTACTAAGGCTGTCGGAATCTCATGTAGTGCCCGTATGTGCTAATGACCATTACTTAATGGCACAAAATACCGTTTGAATAACGTTAGGTGTTCGATGCGCGTGCACAAGCATGTAAAACAAAATTATTTTGTATTGCATAATATTCTTTTTAATGCCTACTGCTTTTAATGATTCCATCGGTTACACAGCGATCCAGTTTCTTTCCATATTCGTCTTCAGCATAATTGAATTTTGTAGATGAAGCGGTCATATTGAATTTGAGAATCTTTTCTAATTATTTAATACCGATTTTTCCGGACAGGTTTATTACAGAGATTTTTGAAGGTAATGACAATTACGAATTTTTCTATGAAATGGACGCTTTCACATTTCTAATGACGGCGTTTTATAAAAAAAAAACGCTGTAATTCTGGTTGACGTAATGTTATAAAAGATTGCATAAGTAGTTGTTAATAATTCTTCAAAAAGTGAAGAACTTTGAATAAATATTCAAAAATGTTGGAATATTGTATACATCACTGAATGTTAACTTGAAAATTGTCTATTGAATATATTGAATATTTATTTGTACAGATTAATTGACATCATTGAATTTTGCACGGAAAATCAATAAAAGCAGGGATGCCACACACTATCCATTTTCCATATGAGTAATGTGAAGAGATGAACCGAAACGAAACAACGGACAAATATCGATACATTTGTAAATGTAATTTACCTAATTTTTATGCATACAATTGTTACGTTACTTAATTTCAAATGAACAAGACCACAAAATTGAATTTTGTGCTTCTTTCATAGAAAGTTTTTCTCTTATGTATATAAATTTCAAGATATCGTATTGAGATAGAGATATCAAAATTTATATATAACATTGTTGAAGCCTCTTGCTTCCGACAATTTGCTTTTAAGAAATATTCCTTAAATATTTTGTCAAAGCGTTATTAAATTGGTGTGAAGAAATTTATATTCTACATATGCTAATTATGATATGATTTATGAAAAGTTCTTGCAAACTAGAAACAGCGTCAATCGTTGGATATTTAATTTTTATATTTTCTCTAATGTGTAGTGAATTTGATTTATCGGAATCTGGTACTTCGATATAAGGAAAACGTGAAGCATTTAAGATTAAGTTTTGAGTTTTCTGCCTATGTGTTTATAATGTTGTAATAAATTTAATAACCGTATGTATAATGAAGAAATCAAACAAAAAAAAAAATTATGAAATAATTAACCTTAGCTTGTATTCCTTTCTATGTAATCTATTTTATACGAAGAAAAGACGCAATTCATCGAAAATTACGTCCAATATCTTGGTCAAACCACCTGTTAAAGTTATCTAATTCTCTCAATAGGTTCGCATATGCATGTTAAGGAAGAGTGATGATGAATATCTAATGTTTGATTATAACTAATTATAATGTTCGCACTTGCTCAGGGGAAAGTGCTTCAGTTTTTTTTGTTTCTTCTCTTTTTCTTTGTGTTTTTAATGAAATCAACACCTTTTAATAATCAATTAGAACAAATTTTTTTTTTAAAGAAACAAACTTTTTTGATCATCTTATGTATACATAAAAATACATATACATATATCGATGTGGTGGTTGCACTGTTTTAAGGGTATGTGAATCATCAATTGGTGTATGCATCAATTGATGGCTTTGCGCTTTGTGGGTGTATGCGACCATAACCTAATTATGGCCGTTGTGCCTTTTGTAAATGACTGGAAAATATTGCCATATGTAAATAAATGCATAGTCGGTACGTGTTTGTTTTTTTAAATATTTCAATTTTGACATAACAGCTTTTGAAATTTGTTGTTCTTTAACACTCAATAAAATCTATGATGAGGATGTGTAAACATATATATGTATATATATATATATATATATATATATATATATTTATATAGGCAGGCATATAAATATGCATATAATTACAGTGGCTTGAACTAGAAATGATCAACTTGAGTATGGTAAAGTAATGGATATATTTTCGTAAAGTTGTAAAATATTTGAGTTTTTTTCCACATAAGTCTTGGCAAATTGCCTTGAGCTACTGTATATGTTTATGTGATAGAATGTGTACTCTGATCAAAATGTACCGGGAATATTTGTTTGAAAATTTGAAAAAATTATATTTATATAACAGTTGCTTGAAGTTCATTTCTCTTGACAGCAATGCGCATATACAAAAATGCATTTCTCATTGACTGTTGAAGGAAGATATTTGGATCTACTTTACAATCCAATAATCTCGAAATGTTTACTTAGTAATGGCAACTTGAGTCATAGTTCTCTATACAGACATGATGACTATATTACTTGAGCCATGTTTTCCGACACAAGCTCGTTCAAAACCTATCAAAGCAAACGATCGATCAGCGAAATGATGGTATTCTCACTATCAAACTCCTTTAGTGAAAGCTATCTAGGAAACTAGCCTTCAGACGTGTTTGAAAACTCCTCCTTGTTAATAGTTCCGTCGCCTGGAAAGGATTCTATCGTGGCAATGAACTAAACCGACAATAAACAACGTAATGTTTTCTTTATTTTGCTATAAAATGATTATCTTGAACTTCTCTCTTTCCGGATATCAACTAAAAATTTTCGACCAAGACCATTAATTGTACTAAAAACAACTGTACACTGTAGTGGGCCATGGCCCACTCTACATCCACGCAAGAGTTATTCATTGAACTATTTTTAAAATAAAGCGTTCTAGGGGATCGAAAAAGTGGTCTGATGTGAACCATTTTCGGTAGCGTTCGTTCTTGGCCTAAAACATGTGAGTGTATCAAATTTCATCAAAATATCTCAAAAATTGCGATGTATAGATTGAAGACAAAACGTACAGACGGATAAACAAGGTTTCGGAATCACTTTCTGAATCGATCAGTACCAAGAAAAGTGGATCTATCTCAAGCTCTTCTGGGTTTTGTATGCATCCGTTCAAAATTAATACGTGTAGAGTATAAAAATCTCTTCTTGTTTTTGGCTCAACAAGACATCTCATGGCTAATATATTGATCAAAATAAGGTAATTTCTTTACTAATGATACCAAGACAGTAAGTTATTCCTCTAACGGTTATACGATGATTTTTAAGCATATTTTTTTCACTTCATTGCCTGAAGGTTTGAGATGGAAGAACGTACAAAGCGTGGAAATTCTTCACTATCGAACCTTAGGATCGCTTATACATCATTATTGTGGATATAGGCTGATTTTCTAGACAGCAGTGTCACACACACACACACACACACACAACAAAATTGTATAAAATCGTCGCCAGAACCGTTGAACAAATCGTTCAATCTTGTGTTTCCAACGACTAATGTTTGACCATGCGTCGTAATTTTGTTTCTAATTTTTTTTTGATTTGTCAAATCCACAAAATCTATTATTTACTCATAGGCCAGGCCCTTGCTCCAATAACATTAAAATATCCTCTTCATCGTCACAACAACGCCAGGGAGTAAGACAATCCCCATTGAAGGTGGCCTTACTACCGCGGATTAAAAATTGGATGTGAACCATTTTCTCGCCTACTGGTTTGCTTCGAGGCCTATCTAAACACCTCTTAGAAAATTTGGAGCAACCACAGCCACGACGATACTCTCCGAAAGGCCGCACGCAAGCAATCAAGCAAGAAGACAGTCGGATGGGTGCATCTTTCTGTCAGGAGCTATCCTACTTTTGGCCAACCTGGCCCCCGTGGATACCCACACATTTTGCTGGCTAGTAGTAGCTACGCGCCGAAGTGAACAGAATATTGCGGTTATACGCAAGAGTATGATACGAACATATCGCTCGTTCATTGTTATCGAAAAAGGGTGTCACCGCCATCGGCAACGTTTTTGATAAGTTATTAGAAGTAAATCCACTTAAAGCAAGAAAATAACATTTAGTATTGAATTTGGGAAACCGTTACTAAATTAAGAAGAGAAAGTGAAAATCGATTCCAGCTGACTTTTCTCGATACTTTTTGATCACCATGCATTCACTGAATTTAATTTGGAACGCAAGAAAATTGAATTATTCTTTCCTCCTGCTCTCTATATATACTTTTCGAATAACATAAAACAAAGAAGAGAGAGAGATTTTATTGAAAAATTTTAAAGGAATGGATCGAATCCAGATTCAATGTAAAATCTTAAAAATGAAAACTCGTGAAATTAGAAAATCCTTAAACATATAATCCAACAACAACAACAACAAAAACAGCAACCTTGTAGTTGCAATTTAAACATCCGATGAATGAAAACTGAATTATATTTGTAGTCATCGGACTTGAATCCTCCACCTGCATCCCGATTTTAATTAGCAAATCTTTTAATTCCGTAATTTTCTTCAGTGAAAATTGATCTTAAATGAAAGTTTAAAGTGTTGTAACACACACTCATTCGACTTGTCATTCAAGTCTTGAAAATTTTAAATACATTTATTTGTTTTCGATTTTTACAGAATGTATATACACAAACACACACACACACACACACACACAGTTATTACTACTACTACAAAGGGATGCAGTAGAGCAATAACCCCGCACTTTTATTACGATGATACCGCCAGTAAATTAAATAATACACATGTATCTTATTACAAAACGCGGCAATGGCTTTTGTAAATACATTTCCCCTGCAGCAGCCCGCCACAGGCACAACAATATTAGCCTGCCTGCCTGCGCATCATTATTTGTGTACCCATTAAACGCCTGCAATATTATTTTAAGCTTTCAACAAGAATAAGTCAATTACAATGCTGTGCATGTGTGTGTGTGTCTGTTTTGTCGACCCTTCTTACAGCACTGCCTGCCCAGTTAAACGAGCGCATCCAAGTTGTGTTTATTAGGTTGACTATTTATTTACGAGCAGAAATTTTGTCAAAGCACCAGACAGTTAGACGTGCATTCAATTCACAAATTGTTCAGCCTTAGTGTCCGTCTTGAACTACGCAAGTGAAAAAAAATCAAAAGGTAAAAGTTTTTAATTGCTCTTGAATTTTATTCGATTTTCGTCTAGGCTTCTAAAAGTCTTCAATTAAATATTTCGTTTTTCATTCAAGATAACAAAGCCGAGACAATTGTAATAAACCAAATATGTTCAATAGTTGTTGTCAAATCAAAAAGTACCGGGAATTGCAATTGGTTCATTAAAACGTCCACAACCCCCGGCAGATTGGTGAGCATAGGTAGCATAGGGTGCTTTTACTGCTTAAATGGTAGGCCGTCAGTTAAGTTGAAATGAAAATTTTGATGCGTACTCCCCTTTGTCCATATAAAATTTTTTTGAAATCCTCTCTCTTGTCGATTAAGCTGAAATCTTCTTAATTTTTTTACAGGGTATATTAAGTTAGTGCAGTCGTATGTAACACGCAGAAGAGCTTAAGATCGATTTATTGTACCGATCGATTCAGAATCATAATCTGAATTGATCTAAGCCTGTCTGCGCGTTTGTCTATCTGATGTTTATATATGTAAAATTGTGTTCAAGCCATAGGTAGCAATTTTTGAGATATTTCGATAAAATTTAGTAAAGTAACGTGTTTTGATCCAAGGAAATGGTTCGGACCGGTCCATTTTTCAAGGACTCCCCATATAACGCCCTATTCTAAGAAATCGTTATATAGAAAAAAATTCCAAAAATTTCTCAGCAAAAGTGACCAAGTAGTAGTATTTGGTACTTCTAACTTTGTAAATTGGTACTTTGGACCGGCTGGGGCAATTTTTGAACTCCCTCTCATACATGGAAAACTGAAGTTCATACAACAAAAAGCTATAATTTTCTACACTTCACAATGAAAATTATATCAAACAGTAATTTAATATAAAAAAATTAATTGTAATAAATTTGGACCATCTCAGCCTATTTTTTGGATCCTACTTTAATAAGAATTTTCATGAAAATTGTCCCATAATAGTAATTTGATGCAAAAATAAGAAGAAGTGTTAGACAATGTGGTGTAGGGTATTTAATGATCGGCCTTGCCTGACTATAATGTTCTTGCTCGTTTTTCTTCTCCAAAATTGTTTTGCTGTCCAATTTCCATTCATTCATAACGTGGTAGGATCGCCACGTAAAGTTTATTGACACTTTGAGGGAAAGGATTAGTAGGATCTCCATGTACAATCGGGTAGGATCACCATGCAGCTTGACAGGACTACGTTTGCAATGATATAAAAGCATATTAGAGATGTCAGTTAGAGAATTGGAGATTTTTATTCCACTCTGAAGCGGATTTATCCGCAGCACAAAAGTTAGGCTCCCAAAAGAGTTAGGCTCGCTTTTTACCCACTTCCCTACTATTCCTTATGATCTTGGGTTAACTTTTTAGCAGAAAATATTCTGCATTATTTTCACTTCTAATCGTTAGAAATGTTTCTAATAATCTGGGTTAATTAATTATCTTCCTGTATGGGTTGTTACTAAAAATAGGTTTTGAATAGATGTCAATAAGTCAAGATTATATAGGTGTGTTATGAATGAATAAATGAATAAACCTAATATTCTGTGCAAAAAGTATCCGAAGCAAGATAATCGTTAAAGAGAAAGTCTTCCCTTAAATTTGACGATTTTTTTATACATTTTTAGGTGACTGACTCCTAAAGTCTTCGGCAAAGCGCCTTTCTTGCATGTAGTCCATCAAAACACCTCCAAGGTAGTCGTGCAGTCTACCTAAAGCGCACCAAGTAAGGACGTAAGTTGTTCCATCACAATGTTTAACTACAAATGTTAAAGAAAGGGGGAGAAAGTTTGGACTCTCTTGAAGTGACTTGTGCTGTGAGGCGGTTCGGGTTAATTTTCATCATTTCTCAGCGTGATCTGAATGGGCTTAAAAACACGTTTATGGTTTGAGCCAACTAACGTTCAAAGTTCATACGATTTTAACAAGACTTGTGTTGTCGAGCAAGAAGATTTCTTTTGGATCTTTGTAGAATGCCTCAGACTATTTAGCGATTTGAAATTTACTTTGAATTAAGGCACTTAACTAATTATGGCCATAAGCACTCACAGCTATTAGACATGCTAAGAGATGGAATTGGTTTAGTTTTGCGTGAAAGATAAGCTGCATGGAGCTGCCAGAGCAGAAACAAAGAGTAACTTCGTCTACACGATGAAATTCGGATGCTATCTCTTAAACCCTAATGTTAGTATGTTTTTCCCGACGGTTTTCTTCAGTTCTCTTACACACATATTAACCTTATATGCTACTCATCGCTCCAAATAATTGGAGTTCAATTCTAACTGATATGTTGAATCATTTGGATCTCTGAGCCATATTCAAACGTACATTACATAAGGAATAGTAAAATGATTATACCCGGCAAACGTAAGCGTTGTCCATCAAATTTGAATTAGAAATTTTTTTTTTTTCTATTGCATAAAGAAGCGCTGTTCGTGTAAAAGTTGGCAGTTGGCAGTCATAGGGTATGCGCTACGCTTCCTTCTTAACGTGGTGTGTTAACGTAAAACTTCAAAACATAAATATGCGAATAAAATCCCAACGGCAATGAACCATGAATTTAAGGACAACATGGATTTCCCAAAGGTATTTGGGAGACCGCAGGGAAATTGTTAAACGGCATTGAAGATACACATTAAAAAGGATTACACGGCCAAGCAACGGAAATCAATATCTACTTTCAAAGCAAAACTAAACGCCACGCATAAGAAATCGGAAGCTAAAGCGCCACACACAAAACATATTCATATTTATATATATGTTTTGTGTGTATATGTATATCTAAATGCGTACATAAATGTACAAAATAATTACATTAATGGGATAAACACACTCATAAAAATATTAGAGGACTTTTCTTTTTTTCAATTACACCACATACTTATGTTTTTATATGTACGCATATATATATATATTTATGTATATCAACCACCAACAGTCAATAGCTGTAAGCGGTTACAATAACAAAATGTTAGACAAACCAGAACAACATTATTATCAACATTATCCGAGAGGTACAAAAGAATTTAAACTATTACAGTATATAACCAGATACGCACCATCGGCACACACACACAATACCCGTACGCACACCCGTACGTACGCACACCCATTTCGCATACACGCATACACACGAACAAAAGAAAAAAACAAAAAACGTTGATGCACAATTCATTCATTCATTCAGTCATTCATTCATTCACTCATTCGTTCATTCGTTCGTTCGTTCATTATTCCGTTCAGTTGATTCAACAACCTAATCAGTTCATTAGTCATTGTAAGAAGATTATGCGCAAATTACAGTTTTACATATAACAACAACCAACGACCGACACAACAAATCCAATAACATTTATATGGCTTTTTACATTTTTCCTTTTCCCTTTCCTTTCTTTCCTTTTTTTCCTTAGTTCGCTAAGCTTGGCCCGTTCTAATAATAATAATAATACCAAGATATTAAAGACATATTTTCCAACTAAGATGATTTGTATATTTTTTAATTAAACAGCATTTGTGTTGATTAATATAAAACATATCTCCTAACACATTATTATTTATGTATGTATGTATAATTTTATGATTTACTAATAAAAAGAAAAGATCCACATTTTTAATCACGTTCATTAAACGTCTGAGGACTGCCATAAAGACATCGTTGCCAAGTCGCGCAGCATTATTTACTGCCTACACTTTGCCACTTCTGAAAACAACATACGTTGTTACAATGTAAGTAGGTACGCTTTAGCACCTCCGGTAGAGATCATACACGTCTGAAGCTGTTGTCTTTTTATACCCAGCATTGAAGGAGGGGGGTTTACTCATTTTGGGTAGCTCCAGAGATCCTATAACGTACATATATCTTGTTCGGCGAGAAATTCTGAATTGATCAGGTTATGTCTGTCCGTCTGGGTGGTGTGTATTTGTAGCACTCTCCTGGTCGTAAAAAAGAAGATATCGACTTCAAATTTGGTAGAAACATTGGAAGTTTCTGCGCCCCAGTTGGTATTGAAAATAGGCCAAATTGATCTTAGCAGAAGCCTGCAGAACGCAACTCCGTTTTTCTTAACAAAAATTTGTGCGTTTTTGCTCATTACTCGGAAATTATAAAAGTTAGAAAACGGAAATTTTCCAAATTTACTTTACGAAGCACTCTACCCTTTACGTGTAAAAATGGAACCAATCAGCCATGCCCACAAGTAACTAAATTTTATTTTTTCTTCACTTTTTTGATGTTTTATGCTTATTTATCATAAGGCAAACAAGACCGAATGTTTAAAACTCCTCAACTGGAGATATATTATCTGCCTAAAAATGGGTTAAGTCTAAAATAAATATGGCAGATACAGCGATCTGGTGGATTAGTTTTCTCTTAATAATACCAACGATATGGGCATCAAATAAGAGATCTTGAAGAGTAGAATGCGAGAAGCTAAGTGCGAGAGTTCCAAATCCCGGACTTGACGATGTAGGGAACTAATTTTTTCATTACACTACAGTTGACATGGGTATCACATAAAACGACTAAAAGGAGAGCAGAATGCGAGAAGCCAAGTGTGTTAATTGTAATTTAATTGTGGCAGACGTCACCACTTACTGTATAAATGGTTTCTTAAAAATACGTCTGATATAAGTGTCAAATGGAAGGACTTGGACAGTAAAATGCGATAAAGTGCGTTAGTTATAATTTAATTATGGTGGACGTTTCATACATGAAGTAAACCGATCTCTTGGACATTAAAATCTTAAGAGGAGCAAGCATTTATGTGGTGGGGCTTTGGCCCCCGCCGAATGTAACTTGCTCGCTCGCTTATAATGCAGTTGTACGTCTGAGAATAATAAGCGATCGTAATATCAACATATGTCGCAAGACAAAAGTTTGTATTTTAATAATGAAACTGTCGCGTTTTAGGCCGAATAAAGGTCATTGCGTTGGCAGTACTTTTTCCTATTCAAGCAGGAGATGAAAAGTGAATCTATTTTGAAAATCTCAAGCATAAAAGTGCACGGGCAGACCGAGGCGTAGCCATGCATCTATATAGACTACGGGTCACTTTGGCAGCAAGATGTATGTATGTATGTATATTTTTCCATAATACATTTGCAAGTCTTGCTGAACACAACTTACAAAAGCAGAACGCTTATGATATTTAAAATAAGGCCGCGATGTCAAGAAAAAATAATACCCACTTTACCGCCCTTTAACGCTTTAGTATATTTTCCTTTTTCCATCTGATCTCAAAATCGCGATACGCGTCTTTTGCGATTTTTTGAATACATGGAAAAAGGTCTAAAAATGTCAACAGGCCATTAGATTAACTTTGACAGTTAGCGGTTCTAACAGACTTATTTAATATTTTCTCAACAATTTCCAATTTCCTTAAAAGAGATTTTCTTTGAAATTGCCAAACATATTCACCTTCCATCCCCACAAATTCTTTAATTGGCGAAGAGCGCTTATGTCGTTGAGATTTTTAAAATCGGGAAACAAAGAAACAGTTGGAAAAAGAAAAAACATGGGACGCTGATCGCAAGTATAGCAAAATAGGATGAGTGTCGCAACAGTTCACGGTGTTTGCGACGGGTGGAGTGTACTCAACAAAAATGGTTGGTTTCTTTGCTTAATCAGGTTTTGCGACCAATTACTCCATTCTTGCATTGCATTACGCTCTCGTTTGAAGATCATTAGAAAATGCTTTAAAAAATGCAAAGAAGCTTTGATCCCATAAATCTTTGGAACTAAACAACTATACATATCCTCAAACTCTGAGCAACATTACAAAAATATCACAGATGACACATGAGCACACTCTTTGGATGTCATTATCATTAATAGGTTGCAAGGTGACACACTATTAGTATGTAAATAATGCAATTTAAAGACGCTGGAGGGCTTAGCCTATTAAAGCTGATTACTTTATTTCTAGGACTATATGGCCGGTCATAACACCAGACTGTGCCCTTTAGAATAGGTTGCAAGGTGACAGACCACACTGTTGGTGTGTATAATGCAATTTAAAGACCCTGTAGAACTTATGCCATTAACCCGTTTTTTTTTTTATCTTTACTGCTGCAGATCTTACGGAGACTTGCAAGCGATTTGTCTCCCGAGCATATTTTCTTCGATTGCGTCCTTGATTCGATTTTATTAAATGTGGAACATTTTACCCCGAAAGCTTTTTCGTACCTGCTTGCGTCCTCAGTTGCGTCAATCGTAACCAATAGGCGGTCTTTCAAAATCAGATATCGGATGTAAGCAATCATTGCTGCAAAGGTTGAACTCGTTGAATGTATTTTACGTGGATCATCGTTTCCATTGGGATAAGCACTTTTAATCAAAGGAGCTCTAAAGTGCTATTGCCTACGATACAGAACATGGCCAGTTTAATTCTTTGCTCCCTGATTGCTCCCCGTTGTACATTCTCCCGTTTTTTTCAAAGCTCTCCGCAGTTAATCTGAGCTGAAAACCGTTGTGGCATCAAAAATGTAAGTTCGTCTCCTTCTTCTTGAATATTCAGCGAGTCAAAAGCAGATGGTATATAAAAAAAAGCACAGTGTGAACACAAGGTTCTCGGTCTTAATAAAGTTGATGATTCATTTACATAGTTCGCTGACGTTGGAATCTTATGTTTGTTTGTTTGTAAGTGTAACAAATTCCACATCTCGCATGTGCTGTGTCCGCCATTGTATATATTTTTATTTATTTATTTTCTTTAGCAAATTTTGTAATTATTTTAAGATATTTTTTTCTTTGCCTTTTTTTCTTTAAAGTTTGTGTTTGGATAGAATAGTGAAAAGTAATAGTGAGTGATAGGAAAGCATTGTCGTCAATGAGTAGCAACATGTAACAAAAGACAAGCTATTAGTAATAATGTGGGAACAATATAATGTAGGTATCAGCCGACAAAAGTATTCAATGACTTTTCATTCTAAAAGTTTCGGGATGTGCTTTAATTAGACTTTTGAAATAATTTATTTAATAAAAATATTGCGTTCTCCGAAAATAGAGAAATTGTAATAAGAAGCTGCCACACATAAAAGACCGTAAACAAGTAAAGAACAAAGTTTCAAATCTATGGGAATAAGCGTGCCTTGCAAGGTTTGATCGGCGAAAATGCGGACGTATGGACATTGATATGTAACTATAATTTTGAAAAACAAATTTTTTCCTTTCTTTGCAGATCATTACTAAGAGACTATAAACTAACACAAAAAACAAAGAGACGTTTATTTATCGTCGCTATATGAGCGGGAGTTATCGGTTCAAAAATCTTTGATTCATAGGAACTATTGCAAAAAAAGGCCTAACTTATGAGGGATATTCCTACGCTGCTAAGACTAGCACCATTTATCTTAAGAGTGCAAGAAATATTTGACGAAATCCTTGTCAAGCCTATAATGGTTTTTGCGAGAGATCCCAATGGCTCTTCTAGAGAGTACGAAAAATATTTTTCGAAAGCTTTGTCAAGCCTATAATGGTTTTTGCGAGAGTTGGCAATGTCCCTCAAAGGCTAAGCCGTCAAGTTTCCCATGAAGACAGCTACTGGCAGTTTATGTCGGCGCACATCTAAGCTCAGTCCTTGGTCAAGAAAAAGCATTCTGAAGTTCCAAATACATTGCACTTCTTCTCGCACACTACAGCCCACACACTGCAGGGTTTCGCTATGCTACGAACGCGAAGTGTTCCGAAATCACGTCTTGCGGAATTATAAGCTGCAAAGGATAGGTGTTGTCATCCAAAATTTTGTTAGAATGAATGCTGCCGTCTGCAGCGTCGTGAGCAAAGACTATACATATTCTAGTTAGATTGCACTCGCTCTCACAAAGCCATGACAATACAATAGATTCTATGATATCATCACGTCGGACTTATGGTCATATCGCCCGGTGAATCGGCTTACCTTGGATTGTGACATCTGAGCGAGAAGTCCGTAATCATCGACATAACACCTTTGTGTCGCTGAAGAAAACTGCACAATAAGCACAATGATCGTCATAAGCAAAGAGAACAGTATTCGGTTTGGCTGTCCAACCATTTACGTTCACGCATTAAGTCCATTATTGAGTAATTGTATAGTTTGGGAGCCAATGGTATGTAAAAGTTTCTTCAAATTTGAAAGAATTCCAGAAGAAAGGAAAATCACGCTCCATGTTACAGATAATCTCTTCAAAGTGTCGATCTGCTAGGTATTAGAACTTGGTTGGCACTTTTGGCCAAGGACAGAGACGGTGAAGTGCGCCTCGCAATCGAACCAATTTTTCTTGGATTTTTGTCGTGGATCTCCTTTCCTTGAATGTTTGCAGTGGCATGCGTTGATTCAAGATTTTGCTTTATGAACTCATTGGTTGAAGTCTCTGAACTATAATTTGGATTGTGAGTAGTCCAGCTTAAAATCATTTGAAGCAGCTTTAAATTTGTCGAAACTGGTCGAGCATGTTTCAAGTTTTGCGGGTTCTCTAAGAAGTTCCAAAGGATTTCGTCGGCAATATTGCAGTTCTTTGCAGTTCTTCCTTTTGCGACCTTTCTCGATTCTAGCAAACGCTTTATAACTTCAAATGACAATCTAAAGATCATAGCTTTGAATGGTTTGAATTATTACCCCTGGCTGGGCGCACACATCTTCCGCGAACTTCTTTCAGACAATCTTCGCCGAAATGTTTTTTGAAAATTGCAACCAAGCGACATTAAAGACGTTTCATTCGCCTAGTACATGCCGACCATCAAAACTTGTCGATGATGTTTTCCCGCGAACTCTTGAAAGCTCATGAAAAAGAGTTTTTCATAACCGTAAAGCGCAATAAAATGGAAAATGTAAGGCATTCCACTGAGTTGCAAAGAATATCAGAAAATAATTTTTTGATATCATACTCATAGTCGTTCATAGCCATACTGACTGACTATGCGAGACTAGTTAATGTCAAATCTGTCGTTGTGCTCAATGCATCGCATATTTGTTGTTTGTGAAGCAACGAATTATATATAAAACTGCATCTATCCTCAATATCTAATGTTTCGAATAGTAAGTATTTCCATGACTTATATCACGAGTACCATCAATACCTTTAACTTTGCGGTTATCCACTATAAGAACATTATTCAGTAAATTTTCGCCTCTTTACGTATGCATTTAGTCGCGTTAGTTATTTTCCTCATTTTCTAAACGAATCGATTCAGTCAGTGATGAGAGTGATGAGAAATTCACTCACTTATTTTGCTTACACATAAGCAAAACGCAAACATACATACGTAATAACAAATTACATTGGTTTCACATGTCTAAGCTTTTGTATTATTCACCCGTGGTGGTTGTTGGGCCGGGCTGGCTCTTGCTATTGCCATCGTTGTCGTCGACTCATTAGAACTTACTGGTGGCATGGAACTTTAATTGTAACAGAAATAATTGTCGTCGTGATGTGTAAATTGTTTACATTTGACTGACACTTTACAATAGCTATTTGTGCAAGTTTTATATACGCGTGTGGTCGCATGTATGTGTGTGCGTATGTATGTGTATGTTTATATCCGTATATGCGCCAAATTTTAAAACGTATGTGAGTTAATGTTATTTTAACGGCAAGTAATGCATTAAAAGTCAAAGCCAATTTTAAACCTGAATTTTGCGCAATATCTTCCAAAGGCCTTTTCCGTAACTACTTTTCCGTCGGTATTGTAAATGCGTTATGGGTGTTATCACGTTTCTTCCTTTTCATATGAATAATGAACTTCACTACCAAGCGTTTATGGTTTATTGCCCATTACCAAGTAACGTCTATTAGCAGGATGGACATACCGTACAGAGTGGTCAGAAATTTACTTTACATTTTGTTACGTGTTGTGTACACTTTTTATTCAGGTACTTTTGATAACATCATCCAACAAACGTGACTAAAAATCAACTCCTATGTAGCGGAGTAGTAAACAAATTATTCGAACCGCACACTTCAGGGCTGAATGTTTCATAATTACAAACATTTCGAGATTAATCTTCATTTCATATAAAATCAATCAACCATACGCGACTTCCCGTACATACAATTTAAATCGCATTTTAATAATACATTTCCGGATCGGTTAAGTGCAGGAATTGTTTGAAAAAAATTCAGTATAAAAATCTTCTTCTTATAGCGGTCGAGGTCAGTGCGTGATGAAGTAGATGGATTGCCTGATTGAAACAAATATCGACATTTCTCATCATCCCAGATTGCTTTCATTTTTTACCTTATCTTAACCCTCTAGCGAAGCTATTGCTTCGTGATTTCATCCAATTTATTTCAATTTCAAGCGTAATATGGCTCGAATCAGATGACTAATCTCAAAAATGTTCCGGCGGATATCTTTATCTGTCTTGAAGAATGTTTGAAGTATTAGGGCTAGGGCTATTAGGAAGTATCAATTATTTTATTTCAATTATAACGACGCCTTAAAATCTCTAGTGGAGTCCGATCCAAGGTTAACTATACAGGAATTGTGAAGAAGCCTTGGGCCTACTTAGTTCACCGTACAAAGGCATTTAAAGGAAATTGGCAAGGTACATAGACAAGGTAAATGGATTCCACATCTGTTGTCTGAGTCCAATAAAAATCTTCGGCGAATAATTTGTAATTCCATGCTCACAAGGCTAAGCAGAGATCCATTTTCGTCTAGGATCGTAACTGGAGATGAAAAATAGATCCTTTAAGATAACATAAAGCGATCGAAACAATGGTTGTCTGCAAACGGGAGACGTCTTCCAATCCCTAAACCGACCCTATCCCTGAGGAAGGTGTCATTGTGTATTTAGTGGGATTGTTTCGGTATAGTGCATTACGAATTATTGATACCTGTGGAGATAGTTACTGCTGACCTGTATTGTCAACAATTACTACGGTTACAGTCCGCACTCATGAAAAAAAGACCAGCTTTAGTAAACAGAAAAGGGGTGATACTCCAACAAGATAATGCCCGCCCTCATGGAGCGAAGATTACTCAAGAGAAAATTATGCAGTTAGGCTGGGAACTTCTGCCGCACACTCCACACTCTCTTAAAATATTCTAAAGTGAGAAAATGCCCTACATCAAGGTCAAATCCGCGCCTACTTAGCCATGTCCGCCCGTCCGTCCCTTATTGATATTCTTTTTATTACTTTTTTTTTTTGATCTAACTCCATAACAATATTTTGGGAAAATGATTCGCTTAAAAAGGCTACCAGATGCGAGCCTGAAAGTTAAAAGAAACAAAAAAAGGTCATGATAAGTACTTGTTACTAGAAGTTAAAATACGGCTTAGGCACATGATGAAAGTGATTTGGCGAAGACAAAAAAATTTTTATAAATAAGACAAAGACTTTTCCTTCAGCCAAATAAATAATTCTCTTCAAATTAAAGGTAAATGTTATAGTTTTCAGTATAAATATCGGATATTCGGGGCAGCAACTGATTGAAGAAGAAATCAAACAGAATTCCTATCAAAAATTTGATTTTAAATGTAAACGGTTTGGTCGTTTCTCACGCAGACACAACTCTTGCGTACTTTTCGCGGATGTATTTTTTTAAAATAAACGTCAATTAAGATAAAAACTTTTAACAAATTTCTGCTTCTTCTCTACACTCTTTTTCTGCTTATTTCTCAAGAAAAAAAAAAATGAAAAAAAAAGTAATGAAAGCATTTACATTTTTTCATGTAGTGATTGAAAAACATAGGTGTGTAACTTTACAAGACCTGTGTGTCGTTGGCCCGCAAAAGGAAAGAGCGGGATGGAGAGATTGAATTTAACAAACCGTATGCACAAAATTATCATATGATGACAATAACAATAGCATAAAACCGTAAAGAACATAAAAAAAAAATCGTATAAATGAAGTAAAAAGCATTAATATCACGAAGCCGTTAAAAAGTTACGCATATTTTTTTTTAATAAACTTTTCTGCCTGTCAAGTTAAAACGCTTTGGGCAAGAGAAAAAAGAAAAGAAACCTTTTTTCGATACAATGCAACAAAATTCAGTACAATACTGATAAACAAATTAATTAATGCTTAATATTTGCTCAAAAAAAAAAAAAATAAAACACTGAACTCTTTCTCTCACGCTTCAAAAAACGTTTCTGTGCAAAAAAAGAACGAATGTTTGCAGGGCTTATGCATATTTAAAGAAATTAAGCAGTGCCGAAACAAATGTTAACTAAAGTTTACGAACAATATATATATATATATAATATATATATATATATATATATATATATATATATATATATATATATATATATATACGTATATACGTATACTGGCATGTGTACATCTTGTTTAAAAAGCAACCAATCAGCATAAACCACCCAAACAATATGTTGCAGTTAAATACAATACACACACAGACATACATACATACATACATATTAGGTATACCACCCTCTAGTGTGTACGTTTAATAAAAGTTAGCAGTCGACACTAATCCGCCAGCATTTAGCCATACGTAATATAACTTTGATTATGCCGTCATTGTAATTTGTGCACTATTTAATTCGTATACTTGAACGTGTGTGTGCGTATATACATGAGTTTTCCTCTTATGTAAGGTAACACAAAACATAACATAATAGATTTTCCTTAACCAACACTAACATGAATGACAGACAAAAAGAGACATCATAAGCGTATACAAGTGAATTAATAAAACGAATGCGAGGAAAATGGCAGGTGAAAGAAGACCATCTCGTCAAACGAGGGGGGACGTTCGTTTTGAATAAACAACATAAACATGTAATAGTTCTTTAATGTCAGTCTTTGGGTTCATAAATCTATTCTTAGAAGCTTTCATCTGCAAGACAGTTGGCGCAATCATACAAAAGCAATAGAATTATAATTATCATAAGAAGGGTAAGCCTGCCTGGCGACTAGATCGGGCCGACATGGCACTTGGTATACATATACATACGAGATGTGCTAGAATATTCGGCAGCAACGGCAGCAACGATCAGTGACGGTATCATTTCAAGCATTTCACAAAGATCTTTGGTTGAGGGACAAAGAACTTCCCATTCGTTTATCCCATTATAAGAACGTGTTACGTATTCACATTTCAGTAATAGGATTTCCAAAAGGACTTACTGCTGACTTAAGGAAGCTTGTTCCCGCCTTTCACCTCGACCTAAATTTATATTTCCAAACTGAAGTTTGTGAGGCCCTCAGATTTGCATTTTGACTTCATATATCCTCCGATGAAGACAGGGGATGCTGAGATAAATTGACATAAGTTCAAACACCCTACTGTTAGGTTTGGTTTAGCTAGGTACGCGCTGTTCTTACGTTAGGTTTAATCAGTTATAAACAAACATTGACTTACGACTACCTTGGAACTGAGATCTGGCAAGGTCGGCAGTGTCAACCGTCGCCGAAACCGAAGCATGAGACTTCCCTCTAACTAGGTAAATATCCAAGAGAACGCTTAAAGGTTTTTTATTATCGAAAATAAGCCGGAAATGCTTGAGAATATTGAATTACACAACGGACCCCTCTTGAATTCTTCCCAAAAATTTTTTCTATTTTAATAATTGAAAAAATTATTAATCAATTATGTAGCCATAAAATTTCCATTCGAATTTCGATACTTGGAACTAAATTATGATCGATTAAAATATAATCAAATCCTCTAAGCAGTAATGCATTAAATTATTTGTTATGAACAGATGTCTTTGAGGGTTTAACGTGGCCACACTGCCTTGAAACTTTAACCCCACGGTGCCCGATGAAGCACAATTTTGCATAACCGGCGCCCTTAGAGGCTTAGACAATCCCTTTGTGAGTGAGCCTTTAGTCTTACTTTACGTGACATAGTCACTCTTGCCTTCGGACCAACCATACAATCCCGGCTATCCAGACCACCCTTCTTCAAGATATATTAGCATCGGGTGCTACGTCTGGCATGGCAAATACCAACGTATTTTACGTGACCAGTTACGACCACGACTGCTTTGTATTTCCTCCTTAGCACTATGAGAAAAGAAGTGCTCTCAGCAACTTGTTCCAGTGTACCCCTAACCTACCCTTCAGAAAACTTTTCGCCAAGTTATCGATAGTCCAAGCCTTAAACTCTTCTCCGTCGGTCAAGACCGTTGCCAGGGATCACCGCAAGGAGGTGAGAGTTTCGGCACATCTATGCTCCCCCAAAAGCATAGTTTATCACGAACATTATTTGTTAAATTATGTTAAAGTTGTGTTAAAAGTTGCATGAATCCTCAGGAAAACGGTAGACGTGACTACATTGCCTCAGACAACAGCTCAAAACATTCAGATTTTCATAGAAATACATATACATACATACATATTTACATGGTATAAGTAAAAGATACAAATAATTATTTGTGTGTATAAACAGTGTCCACAAAATATCGATCCATACTTTTATTTGCTTAGCACTGCTGTTCAATTCAATCGACGGCAACCAATCAAGCGATTAAAATTTACATACAATTCCATAAACTTGTATATGTTTATGGAATATTTATATATACATATATATATTATAGTATCTCTTACTTTTGTATATGTACATATGTACACAACAAAACTTATAAATACTAAGCAATAACTTTCAAACTGCCATGAAGATGACTATATATATGTATGTGGATAAAGCCAGACATTGTGTGCACTTAACGTTTTTGAAATCGCATGGGAACAAATTACAACATGTTTCCGTAAGAAAAGCATTATTCCAGTTGTGAATAGTCAAATATTTCATTACACTATAATGTCTAATAAATTTCTATATAAAATATAAAAATAAATTTTCACACACGCACACACGCATACAGCAAAAAGTTCCTATAAAATATTTTCTTTAAAAAAAAAGAAAAAGATCAATATTTTAATCCTTTTCAGTTAGTTGATGTTCTTTTCAATATAATTCTTGAAAATACTTTTCGAACAACTAACGAGACAACGAACAAGTAAAGGAGAAAAAAGAAACGTGACGTTAAAAATAATTCATTCATTCCTCTTTGCATGAGATGCACTGATTTCATCATTAAATTCGTAGCACATATGCATAATAATTCTCATTCTCTCTCTTGACCAGTGAGACGTGGTGCTTCGTTATACGCTAACGACATACATTTGTTTTCCATTTAGAGGAACCGGACGGAATATATAGTCAGCCAAGCTGCTTACTTTTTCAAGCACAATCTTGCTTCATCGCTGCCCAACTTAAATCCTTTCCTACTCTAGCCAAATTATATTCTTCCTGGCCAGCTTGTCGTCGCGTAGTCCTTATAATCTACCTTCAAGCCAAGCTTCCTTCTAGTCAACGTAACGATATCTTTTGAAGCCATTTACTATTTAACTGCCAACTTAGCTTCAGCTAGAGTTAGACAAGTTCTTCCAAACAACTTTCTTTCCTTTTTTCCCAGTCAGTCGATGATTACTTACAACTAAGTTATCCTTATTTTACATAACTTACTTTAAGTGCGGCGTCTGCTCTTTTTCAGATCAGTTTACCCTCTTCTTAAACAAACTTCTTTACAGTTAACACGATTTTGTCGTGTTATCCAGCTTAAGTGCTTTTTAATTAACTTTGTGTTTTCTTAACAATTTTTGGTCCTTTTAGTTAGTTCCAAACAATCCATTGCTGTTTCTATTAAATTAAATTTTTTTTTTTTTGATAAGGTTTATCCTAGCGAGTGGCGCCCTTTTCTTTTTGGTCACTTTACTTCTTTCTCAGGTAAGCTTCTTCCTAATTAGTCAGGCTTCTGCTTAGCCAGGCTAGCTTTTTCCCACTTTTCCTAGGTCTGGTCAGCTAGCATAGCAAAGTCTTTTCACAGACATCATGGCTTAATGTCTTCTCAGAAGTACATTTTTTACACGTGCAGCACGTCGATGATTGGAAAGAAGTGGGACGAGAGGGATAGCGATTGAATGCGGCCTGCCCGATCGGTAAGTGTTGTACTTTGACCGACCGCGAGCGCTCACTATAGCCACGACCATACTCCAGCCATAATGAATGTACGGGAATTGAGCCCAAGTACAGGGCGCGTTTCTCAGCTACTCGTCTGTGCGGCAGCTCTAAGTAGCCCATGGATTTGCTGTGGACCTTAACACGTCTTAAATCATGTGCGTTCTTTAACATTGGCTTTTAAAACGGGAAAGCGGCCGCTATAATCTTCTTCTTTGGCACTCAAAACGGTTTCCAATCATAAAAATTTTATGGATGTAAGTACAGATAAAACGAAGTGATGTACATGTTTCACGTATTCATACATCAATTATGACAAATTTCTACTTACGGAAGCACTGTTATGAGCAGGTGCCACATTTTGATTCAAAAATATATTTGTCTAAAAGTCTTTGCGTCAGCTTGCACTTCCCATGAAAAGGATTCTGTTTTGGGCCTTTAAAGGAAAACTAGAAAGATGATCTTAAACTCTATACTTTGGACATTTTTTTCACTCCTGACCGCCCGACCATAAAACGACTTTGATTTTTTTATAAAATAACTTTTTTCTAACAGCTGAACTGTGCTCGAAAAGCATGTCATGAAACACATGCTTCAACAACACTTTCATAGAAAAAGTCGTCAAAACTTGCTAATAAAATTCTCCTTCGATCGCAGTAACTTTACAGGCACTAGTCCGAAAGGTTTATGACAAAATTTGAATTAAACTTAAGAAGAATTTCGTGCAAATTAAATACAAGAATGAAGCGGAAAGAAGAAGCGGAATATAAAAGTTTTCAAAATGAAAGCTCAAAGCTCCGGGACGCATATCCTTACACGAAAAACCGTATATCTCGAATGTTTTAATTTCTTATCATAATTATTGAAGGACCTCATGCTTAAACAAAACCTTAATCTAAATAAAAATTCATTTAAGACTTTTCAAAAAAAATGTGTGCTTGAAATGCTTTAAAAGACAAGGAATGAGTCCAAGAACCGAGTTCAAAATACTTTGTTTTTTTTTTTTTATTGTAAAGAATTCATGTTAGACTCAAGCGAAAAAATAGTAGTTTTTTGTATAAGCGTTTGTTTGTTGATGTGTGTGCATGGATACTTCTATACTCATGCGTGCTATTGTGCATACACTACACGCTGTGAATTTGTTATAGTTTGTTGTTTGCAACAGTAAATTAATTACTCACATAAAAAAAGAAATAAAATATATGTATGTATATATATATGTGCATGTTTTTTTTCTTTAGTCTTTTGTACTCTTTTCAAAACCAATGAAATGTTATTAATGCGCGATAAACGTGCAATGGCTGTTCACAAAAATCGCGCGCCGAATTAATGTCTACATAAAAAGTTGACAAAAGAGAAAAGCACAATACAAGGCTTTAGTCGAATAAGAAGAAGCAAGTAGTAGTAGTTAAAAATTCGAACCATATATCTTGTGTATCCATAATATATATGCAATTATACACACACATTATATGTCCTTTGTCATAACATACATATACATTTGTACATAAATATGTATATATATATATATACATAGGTACATACATATACATATCTTGAGCTTACATTGGTCCCAATGGAGTATTGGTTCCCATCTTTAAGCTTTCCAACTGGAAATCTTAGAGATCTTTATAACTACTGTGCCTTTACAAAAACTTCCGAAAACTATATGCAAATTACAAAATAGTTCCTAAATATAGTTACAAAGCATGGGTTAAGGATGAATACCTTGGTATGTATGGAATGTTGAGCAAGAGTAGCTTGGTACGAATGCTTTTCTTTAAATTTCAAAAGCATCCGAACTTATCGTTGAAATTTAAAAAAAAAATTCACGACTGATTGCCGTCGTCTGTTATATTGCAAAATTTTGTCGAATTTTCTCGACGCGAACAGAGCAGCTCTGTATCCCCATCTTTACCATCTCTTGTAGAACTGATCGCTTGACTTTGAATGTCAGCAATGCTAAGGCATTGCTTGTCTTTATTTGGTTCTTGTCCCAAAATTCCTTCTTGTTCCTGTGCTACAGGGTATATTAAGTAAATGCAATCGCACGTAACACGCAGAAGGGCTTAAGATGGACCCACCTTTTATTATACTGATCGGTTCAGAATCATTATCTGCATAGATCTAAACCAGTCTGTCCGTCTGTCCATGTAAACTTGTTTTGAAGCCACAGGTCGCAATTTTTTAGATATTTCGATGAAACTTGGTACAGTGACGTGTTTTGGCTCAAGAACGAACGCTATTGAAAATGGTTCAGATCGGTCCACTTTTTCGACCACTCCACGTATAACGTCCAAAACGTTTCAAAATTTCTCGGCAAAAGTGACTAAGTAGTAGTACTTCGGCATTCCAAATTGGTATGAAAACTCACACAACGAAAACTAAAATTCGCACGACAGATAGGTACAATTTGCAATGCTTCGTGATAGAAAGATGGGTGTATCGCCATTTCAATTCCCTTTCAATTTGCATATGGAACATATGCAATGAATAAAACGAAGAACTATTTCGATTTTGTTCGATACTCGCACATGGACTTTAATACCCCTCGAATAAAATACACAGAAATTAATTACCTGGGACGCGTACAACTACCACTCCCGCAGTCATTGTAGTTAAGCTACGTTTTCAAGGAAGTAAATTGAAAAAATTGGACATTGGATAGAGATCATCCCGTCTTACTTCGCAGCCTATGCCTTATGTAGGCTTACATCGCATATCATTTCAGCAAGACTACAGGCGCATGCTAAAGTGGCCAAATTCCCGACGGACAGAGGAAGACTAAAGAGAGACGGTCTTCTTTTTAGTTCCGTCATTTGATTCTTGCATTTGGGCTTCTTTTAACTCGGGGAACAAAGTCGTACCAAAATGATGACAAAGAGTAAGTAAGGGGTTAAAAAAGAAGACGGAATAGCAATGCCGTGTTCCCTAACGAATACGTCCTACCTGAATAACGCTAAGAAATCAAGATTTCGTTTCCAGTTTTTAGATCACAATCATGATCTCAAATTGGATAAACTAGGCGGAGCATACACATCAAATAAATTAAGAGATAGAAAACGCATCGCAGCAGCTAATAGACGCCAGATAGTTGCGGTTTATGATAACGATACCAAAAAGTAAGCTGAGTATAGGATAATCGCAATGAGAAGGAAAAAATAGAAAGGAACAGAAAGCGCACGTAACGTGAATCATAAAATAGTGCTAATGTAGGCTGTGCAGATGTAGGCTGTCCGCTTGAGGTTGAAGACATTCTTTGCTGGGTTAACTAGACGTAAACACGATTTCACCAAATCTTTGATATTTTTACGGAAGGCAGAGGTAGTAGTAGTGTGGCAAAGAGCATGGCATTGCTATGGTGATATATGTCCTTGGACATTGAAAACCCTTGGAAAAATATGGGATTGCATTCCAGAATGTACAGAAAATCCAAAGGCAAAAGTCGTTTTAAGCTAAATATAGCATAACTCAGAGCTAGAACTCTTAGTCAGGACTAATTACTCCACTATTGCTTGCAGGATTCTTACCAGAGGAATGTCTCTCAGTTGACAACTAGGAATAGGTCTTCGAACACTTTCATGATGGCTATAACATGAATAGCGAATGATTAGACGGACATTTTGCCTAGAAAGAAAGACGTGGCCCATATCCTTTCTTCCTTATTTTCGCACTTCAGGTGATGGGGATTGTCCGACTCAGTAAAAGGACGTCACTCGTACGTTTCGTATTTACGCCGCGTGTCGTTTAACACTGTGGAATTAGGCATACATATGCAGAGGTCCGCATAAAAGCAATGCACGCGTCTGTTCCTCGGTATTCCTCCTAGCGGTGACAAACAGCGCAGAGAGAAGCCAGGCCATCTATCAGCTTCTTCTTCTTCTTTGTATTGTCAAACTACTACGAACGTCCGAAGGCAAACGCATTTGAGGAGTGGTTTTGCGCTAAGAGCGTGGCTGTGCACTCGGTCGATGTATCCGCGCGAATGTTAAAAACCTATGCAAAGAAATAAAACAGTTCGTGATCCAAAGTGTTTACTTTACTCATTAGCAAACACGATGGGTGTGTCACCTGGCAACAGAGGATCATTTTCATCTTTTTCTACTCTGTCCTGACAATTGGGAATGATCCTTCGCAGAGTGCTGGCGTAGAGCGGCTCCGTAAATGCTATAAATTGTTCCATTCCTTAGGAAGTGCTGGGTAACGCTCCTTATTGGAGAAAAACTTAATATACAACGCACTCTATAATTTGAAGGCTTAATGTCTTTTTGGTTAATTCAAAGTACACTCACTTCGTTTAGCCTTTCACTTCAATAAAAAAAAAGTCTAAGTAACTTATATAAAAAATGGCCCTTTTAAGAAATACTTGTGTTTCGGGCAAGAGGTCAGTTTTTAGCTTAACTGATTCGGACAGAAACGACAAGCATTCAAAAAAAAATGATATCCAACGAAAATGTATTAACGTATACAACATACAAATAACGATCTGTCACTAAAGTGCTTCCCTTATTAAATCCAACCTAATTGATTATTGTGTTCTTGCTGGAGGGCAAATGCAACTGCGTCAACTTTCTTGCGAGGTTTTTGATTAGAATGGTAAACCAATGAGTCATTTAATGGAGCCTACGCATTTCACAGACTTTTCCATGATATCAACTCGATTAGATATAACTTTTTTCAAATCGCGCATGTACACCTTGAGTATCGAAGGAATTGGCAGAGACAATATGTTCACAGAAGAAGAAGATTTAATTTTTTTTACAGGAGCAAAGAAACATAAATTCTTAGATTAGTGGAAGAGTGATAGGAAATTTTGATTGGACCGATCTATCTACAACTGTATTTTGTTCTCGGCTATTTTAGGAAAAGTAAATAAAATCGCCAACCCCTTCGTGATGAAGTAACTGAATTCCATGCGACTCAGAGGCTTTTTTCGTAAGAGATAAGAGTCGTAAGACGATGCCTGGTCGTAGCCATAGTAACCGCACTTACTGATCGAGCATACAGCCCACTACGCTAGACTACAACTACTCCATATGTCTCGCTCTTTCTCCCCGCTTTTTCTCGAACCTACCGACCAATCACTTATGGTCACATTAAAAAAATAAAACAGGAATGAAGAAACGTATGCTCAAGTGTCCCTTAAAGCATAACTTAATCGTATTGACCTGGCCTAAGAACTAACTCCTTCCTGAGCAGCATTATTTTAATCTCTTCGCATGTTTAAATTCAAATTCAACCCGAAGCTAAAGTCACGTTATGTGCCTTGTAGACTACAAAATAATCCGAAATGACCGACCATTTTATTCTCACTTGTTTTGTCTGGATTTCTGTGTTTATCATTTAGTAAAAATCTTAAGTGATGTTGAAGGTGTCAAGTAGTTTTATATTTTCATCTTGTTTTCTTTTGACTTAAAATTCACATCATAACCTGCAGAGGTGTGCTTACATATGAGTGTAGGCCTTTATACCAAAACGTTATTGTTGTTATTGTTATTATTGTTATTATTATTGTATACTATTAATCTACCATGTCATCATAAGCCAACAATGAAAAAGTGCGAAGTAATTGTTTTGTTATTAGCAGCTGTTTATTTAGCACACATTAACCGATAATATTGAATGTCAGTAAAATGAAAGAACAAACTAATATAACAAAGGCAAGATCAAGCCAAAAACCAGTGACGTATATAACGAGAGGATATCTTTCTTGTGAATTGTTAGCAAAACTTTCGATAGGATTTTTTAGAAAAAAGCAAATTTAGGAAATAGTAAAATGCGAACCCTTCCAAAGAGCAAGCAAAGAGAGGTTGATGCACGGACTGACGTTTTAAGTAAATCTGATTAGAATCGCTTAAGCTCAAATTCTAGAATAAATTATACATTTTTTTTTTTAATTTAAGCAACGGACAGATAGACCGACACTCAAAACATTTAGCTATTTAGACTTTGCATTTATGGGAGATCTTTTGCAAATATTCGATAAAATTAATGTAAGCAATTCAATAACTAACACTAACTATCTCAAGTCTAGCGGTACAGCATACCCGAATGAATGCTGCTGCACATAACCGCATACTGGAAAGATTTTTATACTAAACTCAGTAAATCCATTAAAGAGCGGATCTGCAAACCATTTTAAGCGAGAAACAAATGATAATCGACAAACTACCTGCTCTCCAGGGCAATATCACCAGGAGTCAGCGTTGTTCGACCTCAAAGACGCGGGATATTCCCAGCGGAAACATAGCAGATGAAGGAACAAAGAAAAAAATTTTTTTTTTCGTTTTTTTCTTAGTAAGAGACTGGAAACGCACTGACTAAAACGAGGTTAAATGAAGATGTCCCTGAGAAAACGGCCAGAAAAAAGCACTCTATCTTATCTATCGGAAAGCGAAATGGAGCCGGAAGAGAAGGGAAAACAGAGAGAGAGAGAGAGAGAAACAAACCTAGTACACAAAATTAGGAAATTATCTTGACTAAAGGTGGAAAGAAGAAGAAGAAGGAGTTTTTTGTTTTTAACTAAAGAGATACCAGCCCTGTCCACCAAATATTCGATCATATTATCTTTTTCTTTTTAAATATAATTTGTCTCTTCTTCTTCTCTTTTTTTTTCTTTTGAATATCGCATACCGAACGAAAATTTTCAATGTACTTTTTATACTACGCACCTGGCAGTTTGCCTAACTGCTTTAATGCCTCGATCAAATAACAACAAATAAAAGTGTAGCGAAAATTAAATATGATTCCGTCTTTTCTTACGATCAATATGTTGATCGCCAATTATAAGCGTAAAAAATAGTTCCTCATCATTTGATACTTGAAATTTTCTAATATTCATTGTTATAGAGTATTTAAAACAATTAATAAAACTATAGTCGTTCGATGAGTAAAGAATTTTGTCTTCCGCGTATTGTATGCACACTACAGTCTTCGGTTATAATAAAAAGTAACTAATAAAATGTATTGATACCGAATCTCATAATATAATATAACAATTATATATAATTTTGAAAAAATAATTTTGAAAAAAAAAAAATACACTACGACAATAATTGTTAATAGATTTGATTTTCCAACGATTTTTGATATCTTTTTTTGATTTCTAAAGTTTTTCAAAATTATTTTAAACGTCTTTGCCATCTTGAAACTCGAATTAAAAAGATTTATACAAACTATTATACCTCTCCAAGTCAATTTTAGCTCTATGGACGTAAAGACGGACTATCTTAACTAATGAAAATTTTAAAAACTTACTCTCTCATCACATTGTGTCTTGAATTTTTTAAAGTCTTCCAAGCGGAGGGATAAGTTTAACATACCCTCGTCTTTCGCTGGCGAATATAAAGAGTAAATAAAACAACAATGTACCAATTGATGCCTCAACTTATTGTCAGAATATTGTTATTGTTCTCGTTCTCGTGTTTACTTGCGAGTATGTTAATCTGCGAAAATATTATTGAAAACGTCTAAGGATTTTCGTTATAAGTAATTTGCGTCTTTGCGTCCGTGTATTGTTCTTACCTAGAAATCTTACTTGGAAGTGAAATTTTTTATTTATTGCTAAGGATATGTACACTTTTGAGATAATCATATATTTTTCAATATGGTTTTCAATTCGTCTGGTATAAGATATAATTCTCTCATTGGTTTTAATGGCTGCCTTCTTTTTTTTCCTACTTTTTTTCTTATTTTCAAAAATTCTATGAATTGCTTTGCTTTATATGCGCAAGGAATTGTTGTGGTTGTTTTCTTAAAGAGTCCTTAAACGATAACAATTGTATACCATAGGTGTATATATGGTATAAATATGTATATGTGTGTGCATAGATATATATGCAAGAATCAATGCTATACATACTTAACTTTCAGATTAAGGAAAACTCACTTAATGCGTTTAACGACAAATTATTTAAGTTAAACGAAAGATAAAAGAACTACACGTGAGAGTGCAAAAAATGAAAAAATAAATATGGTAAAGAGTTTCTCCTTTTCTGGGTATTGTTCGTACACCTAGAATTTTTAAATCTTATAACGATGATTAAAGAAAAAAAAATTTTTTTTTAAGTTGCATCGTTGTGTTGTTTGCAATGGAATTTAATAAAAAAAAAAATTTTCATAAGTAAAATTAAAAAGCAAAAAAGTTATATCCAGCGGGGGACGAATCTCACATACCCACTATTAGGCTTCTCTCATTCTACTCTCCAAACTCTTTTATTTGATACCCATATCAGTTTATGCCCCACCGTCGATTTCTGCTCTGACCGATTTGACCCATTTTTAATATAAGCCTGCGTACAGAAATTTCCAATGTTTCTACTAAATTTGAAGTCGATATCTCCATTTTTGGGGCCAGGAGAGTGCCAACAGCAAACACCACACTGGCACACAGACGGACAGACATAGCTAACTCAATTGAGAATTTCACGCAGCATAAAAAGCTGTTATTCACCCTACAGAAATCTTTTCGCACTAAGCATGTACACAGCATGGTGAATCATATGTTATTGATTCGAGAAAGAAGAAAAGAAGAAATTTTATAATTATTGTAGACGGCGCCTTAAAACGCTTTCCGAACTTTAGGCTTGACATCATTAAAGAGTGAGGGAAAAAGAAAGCGCACAACACGGAAAAATCAATAAGATATTGATTTGAATGACATGGAATAAAGAAGAAGAAATAATAAAATAAAAACTATACCAAAGCTAAGCTCCAGCTTTGCTAAGCCCCACACAAAGTACTTCAGGCTCACGCTGATAAGATTATTGTGGAAGTATTAAAGAGCAGAATAGTCCTTGTTACAGAAAATTTTTTAAGTAGCCCTCATAAAGGTTTCCGCCCACGTCTCGATCAAGTTCTGCTGAAAATTTGAGCAATTGGCGTTTTCTTGCGGATGCGCGGGCTGTGGGTGAATCACACCCATTTTTCAAACATTTTCGATATTTAAATACACAAGAATTCCTTTAGCTGCTGGAAGCATAACTGTTCCTGTAACTTAACTCGAAAGAATGGAAAAGTTCGAAGCGCAAATACCACGCAGGCGAACTATCAACTTCAACGGTAAAAATACCTCTCAAAATTAACTTAACCTCTGAGTGTTTGCAATAGGAAAACAAAATATGGAATTTGTTAGGGTTTTTTTTTTCATTATCACCCAGTTACAAAAGGACATGAACCAAGTACAGTAAATGAGTCGAACTTGCGAAATTTCTTTCAAGATATTTCAAAATCTAAGATACTCCTTGCTTTGGTCGGTTAGCCGTAATCGACACATCGCTGAGCAGAACACAAGTCTCTAATGTAAAAGACTCCGGTTTAAAGCTTATCGAGTACAGAAGACGTTCCTAAATTCGAAAATTCTGAAAGAGTATCTCTTCGAAACGTTTATTAAAGCTGGAGATAGCACAAAAGCTTACCCTTCTGATGACATACGAGCTAAGTGAAAAGTGTTTTTTAACAAGTAAGAAAATTATATTCGGTCGTGGCCAAATCTTTCCTAGTCACCACTGCTATCCTATAAAGGACAAAACTAAAGGAGAAAAACTAAATTTTCATGCTCTATAATACAGAGAGGGTGCGGCTGATTTTTTCTGTTTTCAAAATAAAAGTTTGTGTCGTACAGGGATGTGAGCATTGGAAGTGTGTCCTTTGGAAAGTTTAGGTCACTTCCAAATTCTTTTGCAAATTTGTAGTTTTTGCTAACGAGAGCATGTTTACCACAAATACTACACAGTTACGTAGACAGACGGACGGACCTGTTTAGATGCATTCCAAATTTGAAATTAGCTGAGAATTAGTTTCTGCGCGTTATGAAGATATTAAAAAAAAAAATTTAATTTTGATACACTATAAAATTGGGTGGTCAACGTATTCAATTTTTGTGCAGGCAGCATCGCCCTTAGAATACGCGTTCAAATTTTTGGACAGTAATTTGCCATAGTTTACAAGTACTGAACAAAAAAAAAAATTTTTTTTCATTCCCTTTTGAAAAACGGAGGTATTCTGAGTTTACTTGGCACGGTGGGCGTGTCCTTCAACCGATTTAACCCATTTTCATTACCAGCCTGCTTGTAAGAACCCCAAATGTTTCTGCCGACTATGAAGTTAATAGCTTCATTTTTGCGGCCAGGAGAATGTTTACAACAAACGGACAAACAGCCAGTGTGGCAGGCGAATTGGATTAAAACGATTTAGAATTTGATACTGACCAAAAATATATGCATTTTGTAGTGTCTCTGAAGCTTCCTTCGGGACGTTGCAAACGTTTTGACGATATGAATATACCCTTCGTCCTTCGATGATACGTATGAAAACTACCTATGATTAAGAAACCATCAAAGCCGATAAGTTTTAAAGCAGAAGATTGATTAGTGAATTATCTACAGCTATGTTAATTAAAAAGAACCGTGGTTAAGGTTATTACCTGGCAAAGTTATTAAAATGATCGCAAAAACTCTATTACTTCAGCAGAAAATCCTGCTGAAAGAATTTACAAAAAAAAACATTAAAGCTCTTTGAAGAAACATTGATCCGATCATATGCTACTCCCAGCTGGCAAAACTTAGATCGAGAGGACAGCATTCCACCAAAATCTTCATATATATTAAAAATTCCTACCATAAGAGTTAACGTATTTCGGATAAGATATTCTACGGCTCTACGCGTTTTGATTGTCACTTATTGCAGAGGGGTATAGAATAAAGTAAATAATTCGAAGCTATTTCCTTCAGCCTCCTCAAAAACATTTAAGTGACTATTTTGCTCCAAAATCTTAAAATTGAAATGAAGGAAGGAATAGCGTTGCTAGGGGAATAAGGAAGAAAATCGTTAAAGCAAATGCAAAATATTTAGTTTAATAAAATGGTTTGGTTTTTCTTCTATCTCTACCATCATAAAGGCGGACTGGGATAGATTTTGAACGGTTCGCTAGAAAATGAATATAATTCTTTTTTCATTTTGTTATTGTTGTTTTGATTAACTAAGAACTAATAAAATTTGGGATAACATGAAAGTTGCTGCTTTAGATGAAAAACATTGATTTTTTTTTTTGAGGAAAGCTTTTAACAGTTTTTCCTGTACTCTCTTACACTTTTCCTCCCAAAACAAAAAAAAAAACCAAAAACAAAAAATCCTGGACTCCATTGTAACGCAATGTTTATTATGCATAGAAAATGTATACAAATTGTTCGTTTTCTCTTACAGTCTTCTATTCTGATAAATAATTATCAAAAAGAAAAAACAAAAACAAAAAAAAGCAAAAAAAGAAAAAAAGAAACGGAAAAAAAAACGAAAGCATGAAAAAAGTTTACTGGTTTGTAATCGTGCTTCTCTGTTGTTGTTTATCGGAAAACAATAACAGTAAACGTTGCCAATTATACATTGGTATGAAAAACGTAGGCGGTCCTACCAAAATAAACAACAAAGAGTAACGCATCCTTAAGTTTGATATTTGATAAAAATTTGTGACGAACATATGTACCCAAGCGTGCATATATAAAAGCGCATTAAAAAGAAAGAGAAAATCACTTTTCCCATATTAAACATTATAAAGAGCGAGATAACCTGTGTGTACGCAATAAGTGTTTTTCTTAACAACTATACATATAATTGGTTTGTATACAACAGATACAAAACCAAACACTCGCGCGCAATAATATCCAAATAATAATGCACACAGGCATTACACACACTATCAATAATGCAAATCTAGCGTGTTTTCATCTAAAAAAAATCGCATTGCAGTTCATAACGAGTGTTAAATTACTTGTTATTGTAACGCATTGTGTGCATGTTATTCAATAATTATATCTTAGCGCAGCTACACTTTTCATCAATCGTTAGCTACATGGCATTGAAAAGATTCGGACAGTTTGATCGGACTGGAAAGATCTGTTTTCAATATTTTCTGTAGGACGAAATTTCTCTAAGTAGAGTTTACATATTAAATGTAAGCTAGATCTGATCGTAGTCTAGCCTAAACCAATTCGAGTCAGTTTTGTTGATTTCAAGGTTTTGTGCAGGATTGATTAGTTTATTGTTTGCTGTGTTATTAGGTTGATTAGCAAGAGACATCAGAACGTTAACAAGCAAGGGATATTACAACTTCTCTTCTTTTAAGAAAACCTTTTAAGTCAATTTCATTTTTCCAGAAATTGTATTGTTCGAACAGGCCGTGCTTCTGGCCTTCTTAATACTTTTTCCAATTGATTTTAAATGCAACTTCCTGGCATCATTTTTTAGTGTAGCTCTACAAAAAAGAAAAAAATTATTATCTTCATTTATTTTCAAAATAATTCGATGGCCTTCAATGGAGTTTTGAATAATATTTCAAAAATTATTTTAGTTTCTCGTTTTTAATATCATAGAGAAAAATGCGATCTGCAGAAGTATACGATCAAGAATTCGAATTGATTGCTTTTTAAAATTGCCAATAATTTTGTGGTAACGAGGCAGCATTACTCCCTAAGTCAATATGAACTATATTTAAATGGAATTGTAAAAAAAGAAGAAAAAACTTTCGAAAATATCGCAAGCAAGAAGCCAACAAAAATGAGCTTTTCTTGATTTCTTTCTAAAAGCTTAGAGAATTTCTTAACACGGTCCATATTTCTGGAAAACCAACTATCGAACCAATAGCAAAGAAATCAGCAAAAAGTTGGCAACAATAGTAGAAAGCAAATATATATATATATATATATATATATATATATAAAAAGGATATATATATATATAGGTAAAAGGTAATATTTATACATTGGATTAGAGTCACAGATATTGATATTAGTTCTATGAAATACCTCGTCTTTGAAAGTTCGGGAACATTTTAAGCACGGCGTAGAAAACAATGCAGACAATGCTTCTTCTCTTTGTTCTCTAAAGTTAGTTTAATTTATTTAACGTTTTTCTTTTCGTTTTTTTTTTTGATTGGCATCACTGTACACATCTAAATGAACCGTTATAAAATAATATGATAGAATTAAGTTGCGAAGCTTTATTAAGTTTTATCTGAAGCATGGACACCCTTACCAACTACTTTATGTTGACGAATTTTTCGTTACATTGTTCGCAGATTAGAGGAAATTAATTTTAATCATAAATATTGCAATTTTTCAATAATTTTTTAACAATCATGATGTTAATTTTATTACAAATAATTACAAACGGAATAAAACATTTAGAATACCTTAATAGGTTTTATGGTATATAAAAATATAAACAAACAAACAAACAAACAAAAACACATCAATAAGTTTGTATATTAACTATGACGCTATCTATTTCACATACTCTCTCTCGCCCTCTCTTTTTCTTATACATTCTAGTTTGAAATTGCGGCAGCTGCCATTGTAGGGAGTAATAATAAGAGAGCTGACGATAGTTGATTGGTTGCTTGAAAACTGTGTAAATACTCGACACAAAAACACACAGTCACAAGAGCGAAGAAGACGTTACCTATTCTGTTAAAAAGTGATAGACTCAGATATTGTTGATGCTGCGATATGAAGAGACTTGTGGTATGGACAGTGGAAAATAAAGCAAAATATTACAAAAAGATCATGGAGTTTACTTAGCAAATAACGTATGATTGACGCCGATAATTTGTTTGTTAGTTAGTCGATGGCTTTTGGAGTAAACGAGGATGATGAGCGAAACGTGCTACGTTCTACTATCGCGATGCAAAGAAAAAAAATAAACAAAGAATTTTTAAATAACACTACAAGGAAAGTCATGTTGAAATTGTTGAAAACATTAAAAAAAAAAAATAATTCAAATATAAATAAAATAAAAAATTAATGCGGAGAATAATTATTGATATTAAGCAAGCAAAATTTCGACATTTGTACACGTAATAGCGTAGAGAGATCAACAAGCTTTGTTGGACTAACCTACGGAATATGTATTAATGATGAATGTGTGTGATTAACGCAAAGTGTGTGAAAGCGAAATCTGTGTTATATCTTACAAGCAAATTTCTGCTTAGATTATTATATATTTATAGAGAGGTATGTGTGTTCGAAAAATCTTATCGAACAAATTTACTCAACCGATCCGTTCTATCTCGTGTATATCTATAACTTCTGATCCGTATGTTCGCTTATGTGTAGAAAAAAAGAAGAATCAAAGAAAAGTCTATGCAAAATGGTTACCAATAACTCAATAGGTAATACAAGTCTGGTCGGCAGTTCAACTATACACACGTCTTACTTAGAACAGCCGTCGGGTTCAAGTTCGGTAATACTTTACGGTAACGGCAATAACAATTCATCACTAACTAACACCAACAGCAGCAGCGTTGTTAACATTTCCCATAGCAGTAATAATAGTGTAACAAATGGAAATACTTTGGAACATTATCGCTTACAATTATATAATTATGCCTTGAATATGGAACGTTTAAGAGGCGGTGGACCTCCAACGTATACAGCTGCAGCTGCTATGGCCGCGGCAGCGGCATACGCTTCCACAGGCAATCACAACGCGAACAGTTTAAATAATAGCGCCTACGCCGCCACACCCCCAAATGTCAATATAATAAACAACGGGGGCCCCGGTAATAATCGCTTGACTTTGGCTTCGATGACCTTGTTTTCGCAACGTATGTTTCAGCCAGAGGAGCCTAAACCGCAGCACAGTTATATCGGTTTAATAGCGATGGCCATCCTCAGTTCCGTTGAGACAAAACTAGTGCTTTCCGATATCTATCAGTATATACTTGATAACTATCCGTACTTTCGAACACGAGGTCCTGGTTGGAGAAATTCTATACGACATAACTTATCACTAAATGACTGCTTTATAAAATCAGGTCGTAGTGCCAACGGCAAAGGCCATTATTGGGCTATACATCCAGCTAACATTGACGATTTTCGCAAAGGTGATTTTCGACGACGTAAAGCTCAGCGTAAAGTGCGTAAACATATGGGCCTAGCAGTTGATGATGCCGGTACCGATTCGCCAAGTCCGCCGCCTGCCATGGATTTAACATCTCCCCCGCCGCCATCACATCACAATATTTCCACAATCACACCGTTAGCCACGGCCGCCCAACAATTAGCAGCGCATGCTTTTGGTTATTTAAATCAACAACGTTTCCCTCACCATAGCGGGACATTGTTGCAACATCACCATCATCATCAGCATCAACAAACGCATCCACATCATTATATGGGTCAAATATTAGTACAGCGACCTATGGCGAATGCTATGCCTCACTATGCCGCTGCTGCAGCAGCTGCTGCTGCTGCCGCTGCCTTTTATAATAACCCGGGAGTCAAGGAGCAGCATACGCATTACCAGTCCACCATTAAACCACAATTGCCATCACCGAACTCGTTACCGCAAAGTCAAGAGCAGCACCCTCCGTCTCATGCACAAGAAATGATTGAACGACCAAGTAACAACTCTAGCCCACATAGCCGACCCAAAACTTTTACTTCATCCACTTCAACAGCTCAAGACATAAGTGATATATTTACACAAAGCCGGAAGCGTCAATTTGACGTGGCTTCTTTGCTGGCGCCCGATAACATAATAATACGACCGGAACCACACGTTTCTCCTTTCACCGCCATTAATAAAAATCCTCTCCTCTCTAATCATCCGCCACCGAATAAGTTACCATTTCAACAATGTTATGCTGGTGCGGTAGGTACTCCGACAAATTCAAGGCCTCAAGACATGGCGCTGAAATTTGGTTCCGCTAATCGTATGGACACAATCAACAACAAGGACAACGATGACGATAGCAGTACCCCGACGATAGTCGTTGTTAATGACCAAGAAATGGAAGACATCGACGTTGTCGTTGATACAGACGATGACGATGATGAAAGTCATGAGATCGAGGCAGATGAGGACGACTACGGTGACGCCGACGCTGACGCTGACGAGGAAGGCGAGGAAAGATTAGATTCGTTGCGACAAAATGAAAACCATTTGAACACGAAACTTGGCGATAGGACACCGGTGATTAGTATTTATTCGGACAATGATGAAAAGATTGATCTCAACGACAATGATGAAGATGATGATTACACAATAAACGCTAACGATATTAATCATAATGACACGGAAAATAAACGGTTACAAGTGACGGCAAATTATGATCCAAAAAATAAACAGATTTCGCAGCATTTTATTGATGCTAACGGAACGGAAATAAATGAAGAAATCGTTGACTGCGTGTACAGGCAGGATACTGCTTTTAATAGAACTGCAAATACAAGTCCCCCGGTATTAACCGCTTACAATAGTATTAACGATTCACAACCGCCTTCACCTGCAGATCAATCTGCAGTTCGCAGTTGCAATGAATTGCCGGAAAGCAGCAAATGTCAAGAGAATTTTAAGCAACAATCATTAGATGCTCACCATATATTAGGCTGTTACTATGGAACCTATATGGCAGCGGCTGCTGCAAGATTGACTTCAACCAGAAATGTTGATTAATTTAAATCGAAAGTTTTCTAACCGACTTATTAAGCTCCATTTCGTTGGGCTTTTGTAAATTTTACATATATATTATATACTATCTAAGTTAAATAAAAGAAAAAATAATTAATGATTCATGGATACTATACCCATCACTTACATTCGAATAATCCATAAGCAATATCATGTTTTATTTTCTTAATTTATTTTTTTCTTTCTTTTCTGGTAAAAACGAATTTGATAAAAAGGAAAAGAGAAGAGGAAAACAAGTGAACTTTCGCGTAACAATATAAAATTTGTGATCGCGTGTGATTCTTGGGAAGAGTAAGAGAGCGCTAATATGAATTTGCATCCCTAAGTGTCGTCTGGCTTGAAAAACATTTTGATTAGAGATTACAAAGGTGTAAAAACCTATGAGAAGGTAAAAATAAAACATTGAATAAAATTCAAAGTTAAATTCAAAAAATATTAAAAACACAATTTCTATGCAAAATTCTTATGGCCTACGACAATGCGGGAACAAGTCAATGCCAACTGTCGGGCTGTTAATATTATTTTAGTTAATAGCTAAAAAAGACGAGTACAAATAACTGGAGGATCACTTTTTTAAGAAGTTTATAGAGAAGAAGTTTAAGATGGGATGTACCTAACTCTTCTCCTCATGTTGATGTTTAAAACAAAGGGAATAATATAACGAAAAACATGAATAAAATGACAACGTATGGAATTTGTTGCAACTTCCGGAAAGTCCCTAAATCACTTTTTAATTGCGTTTTTTCCTCTGTTTACCTTAATTTATGGTTTATCAGTTCATATTAAAACAAGGGACAAAAACTATAGGAAACGAAATGAAAAAAATTGGAAAGCAAATTCTAGATAAAGTTTCGATCTGTCAATATTGAGCTCGACAGTCAAATAGAAGGTTACAATCGTGCTTATGGAAAACATTTACATTTTATATGGTATTTGTTGAATCTTGATTGCTGAGCATCTTAAACATTCGACGTTCAAAACGTACAACTCCACATGGCTTGCGAAATATGGTGATAAGTAAAAAATTGTAAAGATTTCAAATCTAATGTGAACGTCTACTGAAGCGACGGTAATTTTTTAGACAAATTAATGATTTTCAAAAGTTCAACTTGCTTCATGTCGAGCAAAGCCTTTAACAAATATATTTTTGCAATTTTTATTAAGATCAACATAAAACAATGATTGAATATCCTATAAAGATGTCCAACTCGTTAAAGTCGGTCCACTATTGGCAAAGCAAAGCTTTAGAATATTTTCTTCAATGTTGACTTTATGCAATTATTATGATATTATTTTTTGTATGATTCATATGAGCTTCTGAATATCGTTAAAGGGGAGATAATTTCATCAATTAACGCGAAGTCATATGCAAAATGTTATACGAGTGACTCGTGGAACAACGATTGTGTTTAAAAATTTTAAATTTAAAAGTATATGAGAAAAGGGGCAAACCGTTGCAAAAGCCAAAACCCGAAGGTTTCCTAAGGGCTCTAAGAAAGCATCGACTTTCTGACAATATCTTCCGCCCCGGGAAATTAAGATTCGCAATTGTCTTCTTAATGGAGGCATATGTGTTAAGAAAATTACCCTTTTACGATTCCTATCGCTTTAACTGACCTCTACAAGCATATACTGAGAATTTTCTTCTCAATTCCAAAAAAAAATCGCTTTTCCTCATCCGCACCTTGTTGCTTATCTTTAAGAAGAAACGAAGAGGCATTAAAAATCTTTAAAAAAAAGAGGACATTGGTGGGGATTCGATCTTACTGACTTCTTAATCAGGTTACACGTGCAACCTTTCTAATCATTAGTTCTCATTTTCTCTTTTTAGAAATTTTTTACATAGAGTAGTTTTTGATTTTCAACATATCGTTAATATTGAATCATCTCCAGGGTCTTAATTTTTTATGTCCATCACTACGAAGGGTATTCTTCTTGTCTAAACATTTGCAACATATAAAAGAAAGTGCAGACACTTTATAAAATATACGCATTCCTGATAAGAATCAAATTTTGAATCGTCTCCGTAAATGCCTATGGTGAAAACCCTTGCCCTTGTAACAATTAAATATGGCCTCCGGCTTTTGCCGGTGTTAAAGATGGGAAAATCGGTACGCAAGATTAACTCCTTTAAAAGAAACGAAATATTGCATGCTTGCATGAATGCAAGCAATCACCCGCATTCACCCATTATGAGCCTCGAAATTTTCTTTTTAGGATAAAGGTGGCGAATATAAAAGACTCAGCTTAATATACTTTGTTTCTCACATATTATAACTACATGGTGTAGAAAATTCCTTCCTACCAACGCAATGGAACTATTATTAATTTCAATTGCTGGCCTACAATTGCAACACCGATCTGATGATAAGCTCAACTTTAAAAAGAACATTAAATGATGACAAACTCCTATTCTATAAAAGAATTTCTCTAAAAACTTTTAAAGCATGGAGTTTTTTTACAATTTGTATAGTACGACAAATAGCACAAGTACAAATCTGTCTTCACTTTCGTAGAATTTTCCCATCATAATAGAAAGGGAATTCCTTTTACGCTGCTTTGGGGCACGATTCTATCAAGCTTGAAACTTAAAAACATTTTAAAATTCTTGGGGCTGAATACAAAAATAACACTAACATACGCGAACTGTGTCTTCGCCAAAAACAAGCAAAAAAAAACAACGCAGACAAAAACTTTGCAAAGTTTATCTCTTCCTTCTCCTACTGCATTTATTTTATGTAAAGTAGAAAATTATTTAAAGGAAATTTTGCATTTATATATCTGAAAATGGCAAATACTAAGCAATATACAGAATAATTCACAATTTACTTACCTGGTTATCAAAAATCAACGAAAATTTCCAAATACTTCTGTTTCCACTTATAAATGAGTTACCAGAGTAATAAACTTTGTGCTTTTCAAACACTTATATGCACCACACAAAAGCTTTGCTTGCTTATCAAGCTTTGACATTTATGTTGACTATATCCAAAGCAATGAAAATGCATACATACGTATGTTGCTAGCTCAACTTTCTAAGATCATATTGCTCTTTATGCAAAACAAAGAAAAAGTAAAATCGTAAAGAAGATAATTAAAAAGTACAATTTAATTTAAATTATTTCGTGAAAAATTTGGTGCTTATGATTTTATGTGTGTTAGGCTTACAATCAACTGAAATAAGCGTCAATTTCCTTGGCTTGATTATCTTAAAAAATAAGAAGAAGAAAGCATGGCGCATTTATAAAGTTAAAGTAAGACTCAAAAATTTACAAATAGTTCCGTCATTTGTAATTTAGTCGGATCTCGTAGTAAAATATATCAATAAATTATAGAAAACAAGGAAACGCAAGCGTAATTAAATTAATAAGAAAATCTCGGGGTGCCAAATAGTTATTTAAGTCAAAGGACAAAAGAAGCAAACAATGGAAGCGCAAGAACAATCGCAAACGCAAACTCAAACGCAGTCAGTCATATGGAGTCAGAGTCAGATTGAAAGTCAACCGGTAACCATTACATGGGGTCGACTTTACGGCAAGAATGTTAAAATCAAATCATTGGGTATGAGAAAGACGCGTTCCAAAATCATTTATGTAAACACGCCCTTTTCTGTTGGTAACATATTCATGTCTTTGTCTTTTTTTCTCTATTCTCAATGAAGTAAATGACCAAAAATATTCTGAATTCTTATTTATTATATTCTAGATTTAAATATCGAAAGCTTTACGGTCGGACGAGGAGAAACCAATGATCTTATTCTAACACTTAGCGATTTATCTGAAAAGTTTTTAAATCGTATTTCTAAGGAGCATTTTGTAATTAAACGAATGGGATGTAACCTTTCTCATCCCGTTTACATAAAGGTAAAAAATTCTATTGCTAGTGCATGCAATGCTTTAAAAATATATTTTATAGGATCTCTCACGCAACGGCACCTTTGTAAATGGTGAAAAAATTGGTATAAATAAACAACGTATTTTACAAAATAATGATATTATTTCATTAGCACATCATTCATATAAAGCATTTGTTTTTGCGGATCTTGGCCCTAAAGACCCTTTGGATTTTCCTAAAGAAGTAACTTCGAATTATTACATTGACTGTAAATTGGGATCCGGTTCTTTTGGTTTTATACATTTAGTTTACAATCGTCGCACTTGTGAGAAGTTTGCCATGAAAATTGTGAAAAAAAATCCGCTGACGACTATCAATAATGAATTGACGAATTTGAATGATCCCAAGCGTGTATTAAACGAAGCAAAAATTATGAAAAAACTACGGCATGTGAGTAGTTTTCGTTTTTACTTTAAGATAGAAATTGGATTTTGTATGTGTCAGCACAAGTCGTTCACTGTTTGTCATGCACAAAAGAGGCAATGCCCCGTTTAAAAGAAAGTAACTAAAATTCTTCTCCTCTTCTTCTGTTATGCATCCACAAGTGATCACTTTTTCTTTCATGATATTATTGTGTACTAAGTTATATTATTAACTAAAGCCGAAAAATTTTCTGGGCTCTTTGCTATGGGTATGGTGTTTCACCTATGGTTCTCGGCACATTGTAGGAGCTCATATTTTGCTCCGCGTACTCTATCACCGCACTTGAGATTTGAGCCCACAGTCATTGAGTTGTTGATCGAGATCCTTGGCCTACTCGGCCACTCTGGCAGATGTTCCCAATTATTTACTTAGGGTTCTTCACTTTGCTTATTAATGAGCTATCGCCTATAACTATTGTGATTTTTTGACTCCAGCTGTCGTAGATACTAGTATTCAAATTCAACTGGACCTCAATATAATTTCATTTTTATTTTTCTTTTTTTAATTTATGTTTCCTTTTATAAAAGCCTTGCGTTGTAAATTTATATGATATATTCGATAAGCCCGATTCGATGTACATGATTTTAGAATATATGAAAGGCGGAGATTTACTCAACCGTGTTGTGAATAACAAGCGTCTTTCTGAGAAGATCTCGAAACTATATTTCTACCAAATTTGTCACGCCGTTAAATACATGCATGATAAGGGTAATTCAAAATATATTTATAATACATATACATGTACATAGAAAATTTATAATATAAACTATATCAAAAAGGGATCACTCATCGCGATCTAAAACCAGATAATATCTTGCTTGCGACTCCTGACGAAGACACCTTAGTAAAAGTTTCCGATTTTGGTTTAAGTAAATTTGCACAAAATGATTCAGTTATGAATACTCTATGTGGAACGGTGGTGTATGTAGCGCCGGAAGTATTAGTTAGTGCAGGCCATGGAGCTTATACTAAAAAAGTTGACATCTGGAGCCTTGGCGTGGTACTGTTCACTTGGTAAGTTTCTCGAATAAAGCAAAACATTTTCAATTTTACTAAATGTGTCCCATTTTTTATTTCTTTTTTAAATCAGTTTGAGCGGCATGTTACCGTTCTCCGATGACTATGGTACACCAGTTAGAGAACAAATTAAAAGAGGAAAATTTCGCTTTATTGGCTCGTCTTGGACAACAGTATCAAAAGACGCTATGTCCTTGATTAAAAAACTCCTGGTAGTTGATGCTTTACGTAGACCTTCGATTGAAGAAATCATTGAAGATAATTGGCTCAAAGATACGCAAATGTTATGTGCTGCGGAAAGATTAATGAAAACGGACAGCCCGGAAATTGAGAATGAAGAGAATTTTATTGAACCACCGGCCAAACGTTTTAAATTATAAAAGTTCAGAAACTATTCCCCACAAGAGCTTTTAGACCTTAGCGTAGACTAATTCCGTAGATATTTCTAGTTTTCTCCTTCAAGTGTGCATAAGCATGAAGTTTTTAGGAACATCTCAAGTGGTGCACAAAGTTCAAGTTTCAGATTTTCTGCCAAACCGGTCTTACGTTTGAAGTAAAGTATTTTATTTAGTTTATTTTAGTTCCATAAAATCTGTTAAGGAAATTCTTTTTTAGTTTTGAATATTTGAATAATTTTTTTTTGTTTTCTCCCGATAAAATATGAATGTGTATGTACGTCCTACGTCCCTGACGTGACGTGAATCACGTTATAGGCATATGTGTGTGTAGAGTGTGCGTTTGTGCTTTATCGTTATTCGTCGTTATTTACTGAATTATTGTACATTTAAGACGATTATGCTTTTTTTTTAAATTCGTTTTAATAAACCCGCTAAAGGACCTAATGAACAGTTGTTTTCTTAAACTTTAGCACGATTGTCATATGTAAGTGGCACAGTGGACTTAGGTGGTTAATTGCCTGCTGTCTATTAAATTATTTCAATTAAATTGAATTTTCCTCGATAGGAAGGCGGCCGCTTAAAAACCAATTTAAGAAAATTTTCTAATTACAATAATGCATACAGTGCATTAAATTACCTATTTTGACTTGGTCGATAAAGGTTTAAAATTTTTGGCCACTTTTCGAGGTTTCTTCTTTTTCTTTCTGGTTTGTAAAAGAAGAATGGATAAGATCTGTGAATTGAGCGACCTATACATCAGTAACGGTAAATGTAGAAATATTTCTAACGATACCCTTTGTTAGGCTGTGCTGGTAGTGCTGCTACAGTTCTGTCAAATTCCTGATAAATTTCACAGAAGAATGAATTATAAGCTCAAGCTATTTATTTTATTTTTTTTTTTTTTTGGGTTGTTGAGTAAAGTTGGAAAGCCAATAAATTTGTGACTTATATGTACGAAGTGCAATACTCAGGCTATTTACTTGCGTAAAACAGATAATAGAAAAAAACCAGTTGAAAGGAAAACTCAGCAGATGTGTTGAAGGCAATCAGCTGTCTGTTAGTTAGAGAGAGAGAACAATAATTAGATGCTCAGCTGATTCTGCAGGGCTGCAAAGATGTGTTATCACAGATGTCAGATGGAATTGCCTTGATCATTTTCAAGTAGACGTTATCATATGTGTCATTACCAATGAGTCTGTTGAGTGTCTTACTTTCCCATGATGTAAATTTGACCTCCGGCAGTGACTCAAAGGTCACGAAAAAATGAGTTTTATGAAAAAAGCAATTTCATGATATTCATCCATCTATTTTTGAATGATATTTTTCCGCATTAGGCAGAGAGCATCAAAATTTTTGGCGAATTTTTCAAATTTGAAAAATTAAAAATTATTGTTATATTTAAACTGTCATAAGTTTGCTGCCTTTCTATTTACTCTTTAACTTTTACTTTTATTCATTTATGAGACATGCTGTGCTCAAGTAGATGAAAGTTTTTCACTTTTTATATATAAGAAAAATCAAGAAAGTTAGGTTACAAGGAATGGCCAACACAGAGACTGAGGTAAATTATCAATAAAATTTAATATTTTATCGAATGTTTAATTAATTAATTTGCAGTTATCTAAAATTGTAAGAGATTTACCAAATCGGGCAATAAATGTTGCCATTGAGGATAGGCCAGCATTATTTAAAACTATTGGACCGATACTTACGGATCCCGCTGTCAATTCGGCAATTATAAGAGGAATATGTAAAACGATCGGAAGTACATTAACTAAATATAAAGACAGTGCTTCGCAGCAATTGGTTAGAGGACTGATAACAGATCTACTTAAAAGTCATCATGATTCTGCCATCGAAAATCTGATGGCAGTATTTAAGGTGTTAGCGTGTAAAGAGTTACCGAACGCTCCGGCACAAAAGGGCTCTAAAGCGGCTATTATCGCGTTAGGCTGGAGCATATTGCTGAATAAACATGGCGACTTGAATTCTAATGTTTTTAAAACTGAGCTGCCTCGTTTAATTGAATACCAAGCCCTATTGTATCACATAGTTCTATTGGGTTCCAGTGCTCGTCTAATCGATATGGTCGATGGTGTAATGTTTGAAATTTTCGAAAGTCCTGTTTATTTTCCTCAATATTTAACTGTGCTAATCGATAAAGAGCCATCGGGCTATGTAATAGTCGCCCTAATGTTATTGGTTAAGTTTAAGGAACGTGTACAAAACGAATCCCTCCTCTGCGAATACAAGTCCAAGTTGATCGATCATTTCGTCAAAGGCATTATAACGGCAAAAATTAAACCAAGTAGTGATTACATTCCGGCATGCAAGCTATTACTGAATTCGATAACTAAGGATGAATTTGAGGAGAAATTCTTACCACCCATACAAAGAGCTATGTTACGAAATCCTGAAATTATTTTACAAGCTGTGGCTTTAATAATACATGAGATTAATTTAGATTTTAGTCCTTACGCTTTACAATTGGGTAAGATTTTACTGCAAAACTTATATTCCAAGGATGAGACAGCCCGTACTGAATCCGTTGATTGCCTTAAGAAACTCTCATTAAAATGTACCAAACCTGATGTTATAGCAGAACTTTTGAAGAATATTTTCAGTATCTTAAATGGCTCCGAAGGAAAAATAACTGTCGCTGAATATCGTATGAATTTAATGCAAGTAAGTTGAAAAACATTAACAATTTCAAATCAATTGTTTCATGTAAATGTTTATTCTTGATTAGGGCGCGGGAAATCTTAGTTATAATGCGGTTCCTATTGCTCAAATGTCAAAAATTCTTTTCATAGCCACTGAATTATTTTCGAAAGCTTTGCTAATTGAAATACACGAGAAGGTCATATGCCACGCTTTGGAAATGTTTAGTCTCTGGTCTGTTAAGATGACGGGACAATTGGATCAAAATATTACCGAAATATTTCAAAAAGGGATTCAGCTAAAAACGACAACACCAGCAGTGCGTTTGTCATATTTGCAATGGCTGTTAGCGGCTTTGCACAATGGTACACTGAGCAAAGAGTCTAAACTAACACCAATGTTGTCGGCAATTTTCGATAAGGCCTTACAGAATCCCAGCCAAGTGGCGTTACTGTCAGAAGCCACCTGTGCGGCATGTATAATCTTGAAAACCGAGGGAACTGAAGCTGATGAAAAGTTGACAATTTTCTGGAACAATGTCTTGGATATGAGTAAATCGATTTTCTTTGCGGAACGCTTTGTGATCACCGCCCTACCCGAAACGTTATGTTACGTTATTTTAATTGCCGAATGCTTACTTCGTAATCATTTCAATAACCTAAGAGGTGATCCGGATGTTCTCTTTCGCGCTATTGTACGCGGTATTACTTCAGTATCAGGCAAAGTTCGAAATTATGTGAATAATTTATTGCCAAAAATAACGCGCTGCACGGACGGTATTTCATTTGTTAGAAAAATATTTATGGAATTGGAAAAATTCGCGAACAGCTATGACAAGGACGTAGAGAATACAGAGGAGAATGAGATATTCTCGAGCAATTTCATCGAATCGATTCATACGTTATGCGATTTTGAAAAATTAGCATGTGCTGATGGTCAAAATTTGGCTTTACAATCTTTGGTTGTGTGTCATCATCCTTTATTGGTATGCGGTGAGGATAATTTATGGGAAAACGTGGTACGTTTCCAATTCGATTTAGATCCCAAAGTGTTCATATCCCTTAATGCTAAGCAAATCACTGAAATGATTATAACGAATTTTAAACCAATTAAAGCCTATGAAAATGCGGTAGCCACCTTAATACGGTTAAGCCCCGATGTTATACTACCCTTGTTAATTGGCAAGGTGACGACTGAATTGAAGAATCCTAATATGGTTAATGTAAGCGATGATGATTACTTCACTTATTTGACACCTGAAGGAGAATTGTACGATAAGAGCGTCATTCCAAATAATGAAGAATTGTACGTTACGACAGGGATAAAACGTGAAAATAAGGTTTACAGTTACAAGGAACAATTAGAAGAATTGCAATTGCGCCGCGAGATTGAGGAGAAACGTCGTAAAGAAGGTCGTGCTAAACCACCGCAATTAACACCGAAACAACAGGAAGCAATAAGGAATCAAACGGAAAAGGAAAGCCAGATTAAGAAGCGTCTACAAGCTTTAAATGAGAAACTGATTTGCATCATTAAAATGATCAAGTCTGCTGGCGTTGGCAATGCCAAGCAATTATCATTGCATTTTCCCGCAATTCTCGGTGCTATCCTCAGTGCCATGAAGTCTCCGCTATCGGCTAGTCTTCTCTCCGAGCTATATTTCGAATTACGTCTGGCTTGCTTTGATGACTATGATCTGGCTTTTAAAGTCGCTACCACCACCATACGCTTGCAAATGCCTCGATGCGATTTAAAGAGTGATTGGATAGCATCGGACATTAGCGAAGCTACCGAGAACACATTACATATGCTTTATAATAATGTAATCGTTGAGAAAAACACGTTATTGGCACCGGCGTTTACTTATGTATTTGAGTTTCTGAAACGGGCATTGGTTGCAAAGAAGCTGGTAATCGATGAAGAACTTTTATTAATGGGTATAAAAATATTGGAAGAGCACGCTCAAATTAGAGGCGATTCTTTAATCGGTGATATTAATGATTATAGACATCCGAAATATATGCCGCGCATGGAAATGTTTCAATTGCTTCTTAACTTTATAAGTAATAACCAAGGACGCATACAAACTCAAGCTGTTGTTACATTGCTTGAAGTTGCCCAGTCCAGTTCAGGAGACGATTACTGTGCCATAGCGACGCGCGAAGAGTGTAGATTGTTTTTAAACACGCTGGAAGCTTCTTTGGAGGCATCTCGAGATGTGGCATTGCGCGCTCTAAAGATAATGTGTCGTCCTTTAGTTGAACAAAGTTCATTGGACGATGAAATGTTGCGAATTATTATCCGACGTCTTTGGATTGCTCGATTCGATGTTAGCCATGAAAATCAACATTTAGCAAATGAACTTTGGGAATCAGTTGATCTCGAGCAGCCGCAATTCGAAGATCTACTCTGCGATATTATTCATCCGGAATTAAGTATTCAAAAAGCGACAGCAGCGTCTCTGGTACCGCTTCTTTCGGAAGATCCATCATTAGCAAAGCGAACATTGAAAAAACTGCTAACAATATATAATGAGAAGTTGACTATGATACCACCCAAACTAGATCAATTCGATCGAGAAATTGAATCGGCCATTGATCAATGGCGACCACGGCGTGGTGTTGCCATTGCCATCGCTCAAATAGCACAATTCTTTTCCTTGGAAGATGTTAATCACGTTATGCAATTTATGGTATCGACGGGTTTGGGGGACCGCGAGGAAATCGTCCATAAAGAAATGCTAGCTGCAGCTTTAACAATCGTAGACTTGCATGGGAAGGAAGCTATCATTACCTTACTACCAGTTTTCGAAGAGTTTCTCGACAAAGCACCAAAATCGCAGAGTTTCGACAATATCAGGCAAGCGGTTGTAATTTTAATGGGTTCTTTAGCCCGTCACTTGGAAAAGAATGATAAGCGCATTGAACCGATTGTCAAACGTCTGCTAGCGGCCTTATCGACACCCTCTCAGCAAGTTCAAGAAGCGGTTGCTAATTGTTTGCCACACTTGATGCCGTCGGTAAAAGATGAAGCGCCCGCAATGATTAAGCGACTTCTGCAACAATTAGTTAAATCAGATAAATATGGGGAACGACGTGGTGCTGCATACGGTATTGCTGGTATTGTGAAGGGTCTCGGTATACTTTCGCTTAAACAGTTCGATATTATGTCTAAATTAACGACCTACATACAAGAAAAGAAGAATTATAAATCTCGAGAAGGCGCCCTCTTCGCGTTCGAAGTGTTATGTACAACTTTAGGTCGTCTATTTGAACCTTATGTTGTTCATGTGCTTCCGCATCTTTTACAATGTTTCGGCGATTCATCACAGTATGTTAGGCAGGCAGCTGACGAATGCTCGAAAGTAGTAATGGGCAAGCTATCGGCTCATGGCGTTAAATTAGTTTTACCATCTCTATTAGAAGCTCTTGACGAAGATTCATGGCGCACGAAAACTGCCTCCGTGGAACTGTTGGGCGCTATGGCTTTTTGTGCCCCGAAACAGTTATCATCATGTCTGCCATCTATAGTTCCTAAACTCATTGAAGTGCTTGGTGATTCGCACACTAAAGTTCAAGAAGCGGGCGCAGATGCTCTTAAAGTTATCGGTTCGGTAATCAAAAATCCCGAAATTCAAGCCATTGTACCAGTTTTACTCAAAGCTCTAGAAGATCCCTCGAAAAATACTTCGATATGTTTGCAAAGCTTATTGCAAACAAAATTTGTGCACTTCATAGATGCTCCCTCGTTGGCTCTAATAATGCCGGTAGTGCAAAGAGCTTTCATGGATCGTTCGACAGAGACACGTAAGATGGCAGCTCAGATTATAGGTAATATGTATTCTTTAACAGACCAAAAAGATTTAACACCCTACTTGCCCAATATTATACCCGGCCTGAAGATGTCCCTTTTGGATCCTGTACCTGAGGTTAGAGCAGTTTCAGCTCGCGCTTTGGGTGCAATGGTACGTGGAATGGGCGAATCATCTTTCGAAGACTTGCTTCCCTGGCTAATGCAAACCCTTACCTCGGAATCAAGTAGTGTAGATCGCAGCGGTGCAGCTCAAGGTCTTTCTGAAGTGGTCGGCGGTCTGGGAGTAGAGAAATTACATAAACTTATGCCGGAAATTATCGCAACAGCAGAGAGAAATGACATTGCTCCTCACGTCAAGGATGGTTACATAATGATGTTCATTTATATGCCAGGCGCATTTCCTCAGGATTTCACTCCTTACATTGGGCAAATCATTAATCCTATCCTTAAAGCGCTAGCCGATGAAAATGAATACGTGCGCGATACAGCCCTTAAAGCTGGTCAACGTATAGTAAATCTTTACGCAGAAACTGCTGTAACTTTACTTTTACCTGAATTGGAACGTGGTTTGTTTGATGATAACTGGAGGATACGTTTCAGCTCAGTACAATTATTGGGCGATTTGTTGTATCGCATATCGGGAGTTTCAGGCAAAATGACCACCGAGACTGCAAGTGAAGATGACAATTTTGGCACAGAGCAGTCGCATACAGCCATTATACGCTTTTTAGGACATGAGCGCCGTAACAGAGTTTTATCGGGGCTGTACATGGGTCGCAGTGATGTTTCTTTGATGGTACGCCAAGCTGCTTTGCACGTTTGGAAAGTTGTTGTAACCAATACTCCTCGTACATTAAGGGAAATTTTGCCTACGTTGTTTGGTTTACTTTTGGGATGTTTGGCCAGCACCAGTTACGACAAACGACAAGTGGCTGCTCGTACCTTAGGAGATCTGGTGCGGAAGCTAGGAGAGCGTGTTCTGCCAGAGATTATACCCATCTTGGAGCGAGGCTTGAATTCAGAACAAGCCGATCAGCGACAGGGTGTATGTATTGGCTTGTCCGAGATCATGGCCTCTACGTCTAAAGAGATGGTTCTTACATTCGTCAACAGTTTAGTTCCTACAGTTCGCAAAGCCCTCTCTGATCCTTTACCAGAGGTAAGAGAGGCTGCTGCGAAAACTTTCGAGTCCTTGCATTCTACAGTAGGATCTAGGGCTCTGGACGATATACTACCGTCAATGCTGGAAGGTCTCTCCGATCCAGATCCTGAGGTAGCGGAAAACACTTTGGATGGTTTACGACAGGTTATGTCTATTAAATCAAGAGTGGTTTTGCCCTATTTGGTACCGCAATTGACAGCTCCTCCCGTAAATACTAAAGCCCTTTCCATACTAGTGTCCGTAGCCGGGGAGGCATTGACCAAATATTTGCCTAAAATCCTTTACGCTTTATTGCAAGCGCTTGCTGAAGCTCAAGGAACACCCAACGAATCGCAGGAACTAGAATATTGTCAAACAGTGATATTGTCCGTAAGTGACGAAGTTGGAATACGTACTGTTATGGACACTTTGATGACTTACGCTAAATCCGATAATCTCATTACGCGCAAATCATCGGCTAGCTTATTATCCGCCTTCTGTATGCATACTCCTGGTGATTACTCTCAATATGTTCCTCAATTGTTGCGTTGTTTGCTACGGCTAATGGCCGAACAAGACAGAGATATACTGCAGAGATCATGGGACGCCTTGAATGCTGTTGTTAAGGGTCTTGATTCTGCCCAACAGATTGCCCATGTATCGGACGTACGACAAGCAGTCCGTTTTGCAGCTAGTGATTCAAAAGAAGCGGAATTACCGGGATTCTGTTTACCAAAAGGTATTACGCCGTTATTGCCTGTATTCCGTGAAGCCATTCTAAACGGCTTGCCTGAAGAAAAAGAGAATGCTGCTCAAGGCTTAGGAGAAATAATTGCTTTGACGAGTGCACAATCCCTACAACCATCAGTTGTGCATATAACTGGGCCGCTTATACGGATATTAGGAGATCGTTTTAATGCTGGCGTAAAAGCGGCGGTGCTCGAAACACTGGCGATACTATTGCACAAAGTTGGAGTTATGTTAAAACAATTTTTGCCACAGCTACAAACCACTTTCTTAAAAGCCCTACATGACCAGAATCGCACCGTAAGAATGAAAGCAGGACACGCACTCTCAGAATTGGTAATTATTCACACGCGTGCCGATCCCATTTTCAATGAAATACACAACAGCGTTAAAAGCAGCGACGATTCGGCCATACGTGAGACAATGTTACAAGCTTTGCGGAGTGTAATTAGTCCAGCAGGTGATAAAATGACGGAACCGCTAAAAAAGCAAATATACGTCACCTTGATAGGAATGCTTGGTCATTCGGAAGATGTTACACGTAGTGCCGTGGGTGGATGCTTAGGGGCGTTATTAAAATACCTTTCCGCTGATCAGGTTGACGATATACTGCGTCATCATATCCTAATCGATGACAGTGACGACTCGTCCCTCAAACACGGACGGACTGTGGTAATTTTTGTGGCTCTCAAAGAATGTGCAACAACTATATTAAATACTGCGCATCATGATAGCATCTTAAAAATGTTGATTACCAACATATCATCGGATAAAGTACCGATTGCTGGCAATGGAATAAGAGGAGCCACTTATCTCATTGAATATTGGATGATAAATAAACTTCTTCCGGCGCAACCGATTGTCACCGCATTCACTAGAGCTATGAATCATAATAGTAACGATATCAAACAATTGGTAGCGAAGAGTTGCAATCATATGGCCAAGACGTTGGAGGCTAGTCAAATCTCACCTGAAATCATGAGGTATTTAATTCCGATGCTTGTGAATGGCACTAAGGAAAAGAACGGTTATGTTAAATCCAATTCCGAAATTGCATTAATCTCGATGTTACGTCTGCGTGATGATGAAACAACGTACAGCAAGGTATGCGACATTCTAGATGCTGGAGCACGCGACTCGCTCAACGAAGTAGTTAGTAAAGTCTTACGCAAAGCCGCTATTCAGCCAGCAGGCAAAGATGAAGAACTTGACGACACTTTGCTTATTTAGTTTACATACATGACATATGCATTTCAAATTAGCATTCGAAAATTAATTACATACAAAATAAACATGAATAAAATTGCATCGCTCTTATATGTGTAAAAAAAAAAAAAAAAAAAAATCTATAAAATAAATGTAAAATGTTTTTCTTTACTAGCTTAATGCTAAATCGATTCTCGCATTTTTTGTTTATTCAATAACCAATTTTATTTCAATTTACCGTTATTTTGTTAGCTTACTAAAAATTTGGTTAAACTCATCTTATTTTAGTAGTATAATATATACAGATAATTTTTAATATATATTTATTTAAACTTAAATATGCTTTTATTGATACTGGCCCTGATTTGAATGTGGTTGACCGAACCCAAACGGTTTCGATGGGTCCCCTAGTGCACTGGGATCTTCGGAAGGCGGTAACGGATTTCGGAATTGTTCGGCTGATAGTCTGGTGAAGAGTATACCAACACCTTCAATTAAAGCTAACAACACGCCGCCAATTATTGCACTACCCGCCATGGCAGGAACACCTACGTATAAAGACGAAAAAAAAATATTAAATAGTTGCATGAAAAAATTCGAGTAAATTATACAAACCGTTTCTTGCTGCCAATATGCCGCCAGTTGCAAAACCGCTGATTATTGAATTCCACGGATCTTCCTTTTTTCGAAAGTGCACTAATGTACAATCAATTGTGCTGAACATACCACCCCAGACGGCAAAATTACCAGCTATTACGGGTGATCGAGTTTTTATGGCCGATAAGCTACCAAGCTAAAATTTTCAAAGTAATTAGTAATTGTGCAAACACACCAACAACGAAAGCATTTATTCGTTTCAACTTTTCCTAAGTTCACTTTTTCAATAAGAAAAGTCGCTTGTAGCGAAGAAGTTGATAATAAGAAAAAATCACTAAAACTAAATTCAGCCTACTGTAGCCTTATATTCATTACAATAATTTACTCAATCTAAGCGAAATTGCTATTCTGGAAGAAAGTACACTGATTAAAATCTTTTAGGCCTCACTGCTCTATGTCCGGTAGAAATCCAATTATCTTAATATTTGACAAAGCGTTTTTGATGGTTTTTTCCTTGGACCAAGGACGAATACTCTTCCGCAGAATACCTATTACTTAAGTAACTTTATGGGTTCCAAGAAAATAATAAAAGTAATGTTTGTTGTATCTCCTTCTTCCTCCATAAGCATATAAAAATATAGCGAAAAATTGATCATAGAGGAAGACAAATTTTAGGAATCAAAATTATTGAAAACTTATACACACGCACGATTCGTGTCTCAGCTAAGCAATCCTCGGTCCTGGTGGTCATGTTTTACGGCAGGAACAGTGCGGCGAAAAGTGAGAGAAAAAACCTTTTCATGGTGAACTGCCAAGTAGTGTATACACTTATATAAATAAAATACTTTGGTTGTCGAGTCACGTGGCTTTCTTCGAAAATACAAGGATCCGCAAAGGCAGCGTGCATGGAAAAAATGGAGGAGCGCATGAAGAATGCACAATTTCAACGATAGAATTTTAATTTATATTAATAAAAAAAAAACCTTTGAATATCGGCCACGGAGAAGTGTTTTTGAGAATTTACTATAATTGGTTTTTTCTAGAGTTCAATAGTATTAGCAAAGCTCATGTCAGCTTCTAAGAGCTAGTTTTGCCAATAGCTTGATGTAGATTCACCAAAAAAAATTTGTAGTAAGTTCTTTCTAGAATCTTAACATGTTCAATAATTTAGACATGCACGTTTGAAAAGAGAATCTCTCTCCGATACCGGTACGGTAAAAATCTCTAAAAAATTACATTCGTGGATTATTGAAGTTCTGCTTAATAAACACAAACTTACCAGTCTTCTATTCATTCCAGATGGAGCATTGCGAAATCCTTTTATTGCTTGAAATACACCCCCGCCAATGCATCCCATAGCGAAAGCTCCCCCGCAATCGTCAACAATTCTATAGGGACATGGTTCACGGGCATATTCTTCCATAACTCTTTCGGTTTCTGTCATATGATGAAAGAAAAGAAAAAATCTTTAGAATATTTCTATTGTGTGTGTGCGCCCGCAACGTAATTACAGGATGTAAGCTTACATAATTGCGTTAAGCAATATCTTATGCTAATAATGAGAATGACATCTCCAAATTAATACACAAAAATGTTTTGTCCGAAAGAATATTTATAAAAATGAATAGTTTTCTTACCTGAATTGTCTATTTATGAAAAGCTAACAAAAATTCTAATTACTACTATTCTCTGTATTATTATTCGCACATGTATATTTATAATAGAGTTACCCGGCTTACAAACTAAAATGTCATTCTCTATTTTTAATGTTTACATTTCATTCCTACACATATATACATATGCGGATTTTTTAGTAACTCTCCACTTTGCAATATTATCAATTCCCATATTCCTATAAACTATATCTTTTTAATGATATTGGCAATCTTATGCAATATTTTGTGGATTTTTCTCATTTATTTTTGTAAAACAAAAAAAGGTGGAATAATAGATTATTGCTAAAATTATGGAAAAATTAAAAGGAAGAATTGATCAAAAAGATTTACGGAAACTGATGGCAGAGAGAAAATTAAATCTAAATAAATCAAATGCAGAGAAAATAAATTCACCACTTGTCAAATATCCTTTACAAGTTACGTTCGAGGAGAAATAATTGTTGATAACAATTATTCCATTGCAAGAACTTCACTGGGCTGTCTCACATATCATAGTTGAATTTAGAATTGAAATTTTGTTTCGAAACTAACTGCATTGGTTAACAAAAAAGTTTTCATTAGGAAGGTAAAAATTTGGCGCTACATTGTTTCATAAAGAAGCCTATGTTCGTTTCCCGCTAGCCGGAAATGAATTTTACACTTTGGGAGCTACAGTTGTATTCACAACAGTCGACAATTATTGATGTCATCGGACCAAGTAAAGCACGGGAACATATCTACAGATCGTGATGATTGTGGCACAACCTTCTTCATCGTTAACAACTTGATTACTTTATTTCCATTTCCATTTTGCATTAATTGCTTATTCCTTTAAACATGAAGAATTATCTTGAAGGCCTTTATATTTTTATAACAGCCTTTCACAAAACAATATCTGCCAGCTTCCAATAGTATAATAGCTATTTCCCTTAGAGTTCAATCATTTAGAGCTTATTTTGAACAGGTCGAAGTTTTTGATTCCTCAGTATTTGCTTTTCTTTCGTTGTCTTCAGAATATATTCGATTTTTCCATTCAATCATAAAATAACCATCTTATCTATTTTTTATATAGTAGCTCTGATAATAGTGTAATGGAATTGTGTAATAAAAAAAATATTAGTTCAAGCAGAGGCTTAATTAAAAGTCGAATATTTCCTATGTGATAGAATCTAAAAAGGTTGTAATGAATCAAATTATTGAATAATGATTGATCTTTTTTAGTTTTCCCGCATACTTAACAAAAAACAATGGTTTTCATAACTCTATTTATACATATGACTCGAAAGGTAACCTTAGCTGCATCATTTGCAGGAGCAATATCAAATCTTCAACTTTATGGAAAGTACATATAAATTCCAAACTGCATAAACAAAACGTAGAAGAAGCAAAAATGTTGAAAACTCAAATTGTTAATACGGCCAAGGACATGACCCAACAAAAGCTAATAAGATTAGAATCTTCAATATCAACAGTACATGCAAAACCACGCGGCTTAGAAAAGACAAAAAAGGAGGTCAACCTGAAAAGTAAAACAGAAAAGATATCAGACAAAGCTACGATATCTTCAGTTGAAGCTTTACCTGAGTTATTCTTTGATGAGCCATCGAATAAAAAAGATTTAAAAGATCCTCACGACGAAGAGTGGGAACGTTTCCAACGTGAAATTAAAGAAGAAACAGTTACATCGAACATGATCATCGCAGGAGAACAAAATGAAGCTACTGTCGATAGACAGATAGAGGAAATTGATGAACAGATTCAACATTGGACCAAAGTTTTAGATTTAGAGGAGAAAGTTGAAAAAATGAATAAGATAAATAAGGCTAAGCAGGATTTATCAAGTGCTAATAGTAGCTCAGGGGAAACTAATTCTGAAGCTGAGGATGATGACACTTTGGATGAGTTACTGAATTGGCGATGTAAAAGCTTTAAATGAATCCAATGTAACTTTTGTTTTGCACTTAATAAATTGTTGAATTCATCGTTTTTGGTAAGTCTTTGTGTATATTGCTTATGATGAACAGTAGGGATATATTCCGTAACAATTCCCGCAATTTCTTTGATCTACAAATTACGTCATTTTCCAATGTTATTTGGAATTATGTTTATATATACATATATGACAAGTAATAATAAAACGATATTAGCGAAATTTATAATAAATATAATGATTATAAAATATAATTAATTCACGGTTTAGGTTTACCTATATTCGAGGCGTAGCAGCGTATTCGCTACGATCTCTATTTCAATTCGAGGGACATTTAGTCTTTGTTTCTTCCATTTACCATCTAAACAAAAGACTGACGGACAAAGTAAACAGCTACTTAACAACTATAGAAAATGCACTTTAAATTAAAAATTCATTCATTGTTACGAAACCGTATGAGCTTTGATTTTTATTTCTTTCGGTAAAACAATTAGTTCAATCATTTTTATATATACTTTTTCGAAGTTGTCTGATTTATATATTTTTGTTTGCAAAGTTTTTAAAATCGTTTTTTTTAATTTAAAAAAAAAAAGTGTATGATCGAAAATTATAAAATATGGAAAGAGAAATGAAGAAAGAATTCCCATAAATGTTCCAGTTGTTGATATAGCGATTGCAAACATTCCTGATGTTGTTTGATATTTCGGAGAGCGCGTTTTGAGCGCGTACATCATCCCAAACGATCTAAAATGTAGGCGAAACCGGTTGACATATAATCTAATTACTGTAAAAGAAATAAGATTTTAGAATACAAAATTTTGTAAACTGTTTTGTTACGTTTAATCTACAGATCGCCATTTTCGAAATATCTTGATAAAATTTGGTTCACCGACATGTTGTCACGCAACCATTTCGGATCGGATCACTTGTTTGACCAAACTTGCCATAAAATACGTAATAGTTAACGTTTGATGATGAAAATTTTTTCATGATAATAAAATTGGACATAAAAATTAAGTGGACCAAATATGAACCACATGGATCTAGTGCTTGGATCTCACTTCACGTAAGGATTCTCCCTTCAGAGAAAAGTTTAAGTTTTAATAATTTGTAATGAAAAGTGGTCCATAGTTTGGATAACATAGATCTGTCTTTTAAAACCCACATAAATAGGGGTCATCATGGAAAGCAAGCCTTTGTATGGAGAGAAAGTTTCATTTCCAATTTTTATAATAATATTTTTGAGAAGTAAATTATGTTTGTTAAATTTGGATCACGGCATGCGCTGCTTCGGGCATATGCGATTTTTCATGAGAACTAGTCCTTTGCATAAAAATATTGCGTTATTTTTATTTAGTTAAAACAATTGAATGTCGGTGTATGGTGGAGTTTGTGTAGGGTATCTGTCCGGCGAACTTGCCCGATTATAATATTCTTACTGGTTTTACGATCAATAGGATGATCATTTCATCGTTTTGATTAGCATTATTTAAAACTTAAATTTCTTTCGAAGTCCTAAGAGACTTGCAAAGTGACTGGAGAAGTGTCTTTGGATTCTGATTAAAAAAAAAGGACGGTTATAAAAATATTTAACAAATGGAAAAAATATTCGATTTTAAATACTTCAAATTATTATTTTCAGTCGAGTCGATATCAACCTTGCGTAGATTCAGTGTTTACTTCCAACTTTTAAACTCAAAAGAAAGTCAATTTTGAACCCGCACAATTGACTCCTAATAGAAAACAAGCGAAAGCACAGTACTGGGAAACTGTCTTGCCTAGCACACACACTGCAAGACCTTTCCAAACGAGGCTTCATGTGGGAAGCGGTCGAAAAAGTTGTCCAGCCCCCCAACCATTTTCAATAACACTATGGTGGTTCAGGATCCACCATTAAATACTCAACAACATCCCACATATGGCTTATATAATGGCTTTTCAAAATCAAGCTTTTTATGGGGAATGTTCGAAAAAGTGGTCGATCCGAACCATTTTGAATAACGGGTGTCCTTGTGTCAAACACATCAGCGTACTACATTTCAACAAAATATATTAAAAATTGCTGTAGGTTGAACACAACGGACGGACGGACAAACTTAGTAGAATAGAAGGCGAGTTTAGGCGAGAGTCTTTTTGGTGTTTATATATCCTTATACAGCAAGTGGGGCAAGAAGTTCTAAGAAGTTCTTTGGTCTTCTTCTCTTTCAGTACAATAGTTCCGGGACAGAACCACAATATAATAATTGAATGATCGAATATTATTAAAGAAGCTTCAATAATCGCCAAGAATAGTGCAATTTTTCGAAGTTGTCTGATTTATATTTAGGTGTTGGAAAGTTTCTAAAATATAAAATGACTTTTCTCAAAATTCGAGTCAAAGGAAAAAAAAAAATTCAAATCGAAAATATTCGGTCGAATATTTCATAGATTACACAATGTACGGGAACAGAAATGAAAGAAGAATCCCTGCAATTACTCCAGATATTAGCATAGCGGCTGTAAACATTCCGGCTGTTATTTGATATTTCGGGGACACCGTCTTTGGAGCGTACATGATGCCAAGCGATCTGCAAGATAAGCGCAACTTAGTCATACATAATATTTTCATCGTGTAAGAAATAAGATTGTAGAATACAAAATTTTGTAAACTGAAGTACAATGCGACTGATAAGTAAAAAATATTGTATTTATTAGCAAATATTTAAGTAATTTGTAGAAATAGCGAAAACTAGCGTTCCGTCAGATTATTGCTATGGCTAGGGTAAGCGCATATTTGCCCTCAAATGAATTTTATGGCGTCCTTGCAGAAACTGATTTTGAAGTCATATTTTATAAAGTTCTACTATGCATACAGAAATTTCAAATAAGCAAATATCCGCTGCACCCTACACTACTTGTGGTACAGGATATATCAACTGAGTGTGGTCGTATGTAATACGCAAAAGGGCTTAGGATGCACCCGCCTTTTATTATAAGGGCTTGAGATGGACCCACCTTTTCTTATATGGGCTAAGTCTGTCGGTCCGTCTGTCCATGTAAATTTGTGTTCAAACCAAAGCTCGCAATTTTTGAGATATTTCGATGAAATTTAGTACAGTGATGTGTTTTGGCCCAAGGACGAACGCTATTGAAAACGGTTCGGATCGGTCTACTTTTTCGACCAAGCGCCGTTTTGAAAAATTGTTATACCGGAAGAAATTGCAATTTTCAAAATTTCTCAGCAAAAGTGGCTAAGTACTAGTGTTTCGGCATTCTAAATAGGTGTGGAAACCTTGGATATTGGCTGGGGCAATTTTTGAATCCTCTCTCATACAACGAAAACTGAAGTTCACACGACAAATAGATATAATTTTTAATGCTTCATGTTGAAAGTTATATCGCAATAGTAATTTAATATGAAAAAATTAAATGTATCAAATTTGGACCATCTCGGCCTATTTTTTGGATCCTATCATAATAACGATTTTCACGAAAATTTACCCTTTATAGCGCAGAAAAGTCTAAGTTTTAATATGTGGTGATGAACATTAACCCGTAATAGTAATCTCCTACAAAAATGAACTCTGCAAAGTTTGGACCATCTGCGCCTATATTTGAGTGCTGGCCTTTGTAAGGATTAAACTTCTACCATAAATATGCACTTGAAAAATTTACCTTTGTACAGAAACAAGATATAATTTTTGTTTTGTAAAATAAAATTAAGAATTGCGTTAGACAATGTTGTGTAGGGTATTTAAAGGCCGGCCTTGCCAGACTATAATCTTCTTACTTGTTATTATTAATTTAGCCGAAGAAAGAGATTCGAAAACTAAATTCTGAACGCATCAATATCTATCGGTCTTATTATTAACTCTACCGCAAATGTGTGAAATTTGAACCCACGACCATTGAGTTGTTAGTCAAAATCGGCCACTCAAACGGATGTTAACTGTTTTATACTCATAAATGTTTCTGCGAAGGTTGAAATAATTTTTTTTTTTGGTTTTCTACGATCAGTGCGGGCAAAATGGTTATCAGAAAAGCTTATAGGAAGAGAAGGGTTAAAAAATGCTGCTACAAAAGGAACGAACGATTGCTAGATGCTTTTAAATAAAATCTTTCTGCTTTTTCTTCATTTCTTTTTCAGTCATTGAAAAGTACTCTAAAATCTTATCCTTTCAAAGTTATGTGACTTACTGTAAATAACCGGAACTATACGACATAACAACAGCAATAATCCAATAAATCCATTCGTTTGTTATTAAAACGGGTAGCTTCCTTTCTACACCTTTTGGTAAATAATTGCAGAACAAAAATAATGGAATAAATATGATGCGCATTAAAACAAGTATCCGTAGATATTCTGGCTTAGGCCACTGCACAAATGTCGTAGTCAAACTGCCGAGCGTTACAAATAAATTAAAAGTCAAAAAACAAGTTATCGAAATAAAATAATGCCCTTCTATGAAAAAATCCTTGTTGTAGGGCTTGATATCTGAAAATAATAAAAATACGATTAAAAGTAAAAAATAAACAAGAAAGTGATATTCGGTGTGGGCCGAATCTCGCGTACTCATCACTAAGTTTTTCGCATTCTACTCTTCGCATTCTTTTATTTGATACCCAAATTGCTGGTATTGTGAACAAAAAATTAATCGCGGTGTCTATTATAATCATTCTAAAATTAATCCATTTTTAGGCCGATAATATATCTCCACTTGAGGAGTGTATAAATAGTTTTAAACATTCTGTGAGAAAAGTGAGAAAAACAAAATTGAGTTGCTCGTAGCTTTGTGTAGGCATGGCCGATTGGTTGCAATTTTCGGACCTAGAAAGTAAAATGTCTCGTAAAGTAAATGTGGAAAGTTTCGGCCTTCCAACTCTAATAATTTCCGAGTAACGAGTAAAAATCCAAAAACTTTTGTTAAAAAGAGCTGAGTTGCGTTTAGTTTACGCTCCACTGCATGCTTTTGTTTCGACCGATTTGACCCATTTTCAACATCAACCTGCGTGCGCAAACTTCCAATGCTTCTACCAAATTTGAAGTCGATATCTTCATTTTTGCGACAAGGAGAGCGCCAAAAACGCAGAACACTGACGTACAGATGGACAGATGTGGCTTAATCAGTTCAGAATTTCACGCAGATCAAGGATATATATATATACTTTAAAGGGTCTCTGAAGCTTCCTTTTGGATGTTACATCTTACAGTGGTGCGTACAAAAAAAGAAGAACAAAATTTCATCTTTTTTCTAATTTTACTACAAACGTACTATTTTGGTGATTAAGAATCTCGATGCTTAGATAAATAATTTTTCGAAAGAAAGCGAAGTATGCCTGATCGGTAAAGCGATCGAACATTTCTTACAGTAGCGGCTGCGCATCAAGCGCTGTCTGTATAATCTTCTTATTTGTACGTCTTACTAGACTAAGCGATATTCCCATAAGATAAAACAGATTTATAAACATTTCTGTCTCAACTTCTTGGTTACATCTCTCCAACTCCACTACTTGGTCAATTTACTGAGGAATATTCTCGAACTTATTGGAACATTACTGGCATAAAAAACTTTTTTTGAGGCCATAGAGTCTTGTGCGCTTACCAGAATGTACTGCTGGGAATACAGCGAGTGTAACGGAAAGCGTAAAAAATACATTGCAGAGTTGAGGTAGCGCAGTGATGAATATATTCAAGTAGGGTATACGAGTTCCAATTTCTTCCTCAACCTTACGTAAGCCTTCTTTACGTCTAACTATTTCGTGGTATCGATAAAAATTCTAAAAAAGAGAAAAAAAAAAGACGCGGCAAAATTCCTAATGCCCTACAAATATGTCGAAAAGTGGAGAACTTACGTTTAAAGGTAAAGCAAAGTAGGTATCGAAGCACATAAAAAATACTAAAATTGCGGTGAGAAAGTAATAAATAGCCGCAGTTCTATGCGAGGAGAAAATATATGAACTGCATATGGAGGCAATTGCTGCGAAAAGACCACTAAGATTAGATCCAAGAACGACGGCACCAGTATATCGTAGCGGTAGAATAGCTGCCATCCCATAAACGGTATTATGATAAACGCCATTGATACCTTAAATAATTCTATTTAGTAATTCTAGTAATATTTATATATGTTTAAATGTGTACAATTTGCTTACTATGTAAAATTGCTATAGTTATCATGGTTATCCAAAAGAATATGTCAGGCCAAGACGAAGAGTCCACCATTGCCAGGATAACAGTGAAAATGAAAATGATTAAAATCATTGGTATTGTGCAGACAATCCGTTTTGTAATATCTCCCCTAGAATAGACCAACAATTTTTTTATTCACATATCTGTACATACACATACACGCACACACAATATATATATATATATATATATATACATATATACCCTATATATATATATATATACCCTATTGGCAGAAAAATATTTATCCAATTAAATATAAGATTTGGTATCTGCGATGCAAAACCCATACACTGTAGAAAATATCCAGCATAGGTTGTTGGAGACGTATCGTTCGTGGCCAATTTGAAATCTACAAAATACTAAAGAAATTTATGTTTAAAAAGAAATTCTACTTATATTCGCCTCATCTCTTCCCAACAATCCAAAAAAATAAAAAAAATAGTCGCCTCAACTTGATGGACATTACACTTTTGGCGGTAATAAACATATTCCATGGCATTAGGACACCAATACCGTGCAGTACAAATATTAAAAACACTAATTTAAATTTATCTCTTGGCGGCGTCACAATCATTGGAACTGTAACGAATTGTTTGTTCGGAGAATAGAAATTTTTTTTTTTTGCGCTTGAAGTAAATTTAAAAAGATGATGATTGAAAATAGAAAACCTGGCACCCTGAGTAAGAAGAAGGGCAGCCAATGTTTTAGACTGTCAACGAAAAATGCCGTTAACGGAGAAGCACGTACACGCACATACATGTATTAAAAAGTATGCTAATTAAGATACGCGTGGACCTATTGTATTAGAATCAAGTTTTACCTATCGTATTAAAATCTTTCCGTTACTTATCATCCATCCTCTAGATTGCATGATTACGTACCATGTTAGAATCCATGGTTAACTACCTATTAGACCCCACTATTAGCTATCAAAACAGGCTAGATTACTACACACCGTTGCCTACCGTTACCTATCATCCATCCTCTAGATTGCATCATTACGTACCATGCTACAATCCACAGTTTCCTAGTATTACTTACAGTATTGGACTTCAACGCGTAAAAGTATCCTCTCCCTGTTCTACGATATTCGAATCCATCATTGCCTACCACGTTAGAATCGACTGTTGATTAGCGTTTTCTACATAATTGAAATCCGCTATTAACTACCCTGTTAGAATCCACCGCTACGCACAATCTCAGAAGCCATCGTTTACCTACCGTTACTTATCATATTAGAATCCATTCTTATCTACTGTAGGAGATTGCATCATTACCTACCTTGCTAGAATCCACAGTTTCCTAGCATTATTATTGGAGTTCAACACGGTTATCTACTGTACTAAAATGCCCTGCCCCTACCGTTCCTACGATATTAAAACCCACCGTTACGTAGCATATTACTCAACTCGATCTTATCAACTAAATATTACGCAAATTTTTCGAGATCGCCGTCTACGTCGGATAATCTTTTGTATTAAACTGTTCATACTACAAGCTGATCTTATGTAATATAAGATCAATTCAGCTCAGATCAAGGCAATACACCGAGACAAACAAAATCGTACCGTATCGCATAAATTACAGCTCAAAGCAATCTCCTGTCTACGTGAATAGGTAAGAGAAGCAACTACCCATTCAATGTTCGCTAGTTCAAATCGCAAGTGCGGTAGAGTTTTCTTTTCGTCGTAGCTATAGCGAGTGCTCAGCCGTTAAAGGCGTAATACTTATGGAGTAACCACACATCCACATCCATCAAGCTGCGGTCACCCCTTTTCTCCTTTCTCTCTATTTTCTGATGGTGTTGCATGTATAAAGGGGATCACCTTAGTAATCGGCCTTGCATTCCTTCACACTCTCTTACCGATTGGTAGCCACTAGGCTAAGGCCATCACTTTTCTATTTCGTTTTCTTCCCACTCTACATGCTAGCCGTCACCGTGTTACACTAATAAGGGAAAAAATTCAATCCGTGAAATGGGTGAATAAAATTGATTTTTCCCTCTTGAATATGTGCAAATGAATAAATAATGAATCCGTTGTGGTAGGATTTGCCGAATGGTGATATTAAAATACTCGGAAGCTCTATAATATTTGCTTGCCTTAATCCGCCATGTTCACAAAATTCGAGGACTTGGCTGTGTGCACGCACTCAGCATTTGGAGACAAGAGGCCAACATGATGAAAGGCCTGGACTGATCAAAGGACCTCATCAGGGACATACTCTGAGTGATTGGTAAGATTAAAAAAAAAATAAAATAAAATAAAATTTACTTTTACTTATAAAAATGGCTCATACTCTGTCAGTTCTAATTCAGTTCTCAATTCTCCTCTTAGTAGATTATTTCAAATCGTCCGTCAGTCAGTAAAACATTTTTACGCCTCAAATATTTTCAAAGGAAAATCATAGAGTCTTCCCCTCTCTGCACTATAATGGAATTATTTTTCATTTAAAGTGGTTCCCAAATAGCGTAAAGTATGATATGTGAAATTATCTTTGCCCTGATGGTTACGATAAGACAAAAACGTGATTATGAAAAAATATATTTATTATAAATAGTGTTTTTTAGTTTTGTGAATAAAAATTTATAACAAAGATAGACTTAATGCTTAAAAGTTATGCACGTTTTGTAGAACAAATAAATAGCAAAAATGTTTATATAAAATATTTAATAAATACAAAATAGATTAGAAAATAGGCTTATTTTGGTGCATTCGCTTCTAGGTGATGGTCATTATTTTAATTCGAGAGGTATTGATGTTACATGAATTTAGTCTTTCGTTCTATTTCTTCTTTTTTAACATCCAACTATTATTAGGCTAAACAACAAAGATTAGTAGGTGACCCTAAATAAAATTTAACAATTATGATTTGTGTTGTTGTTGTTGTTATTATTATTGTTATTATTATTTTCCCCTCTGCGGAAGAATTCTGATAAACGTTTTGATTATTACTGATAAAGTGTGGAGGGGCGCGGAGAAAATATAAAATTTTAACATTTTCTCGATTCGGATATTTTTCTGAAATGATTTCAATTTAAAAAATTACAAAATAAGGAAATAGAAATGAAAAAAGAATCCCCGAAAATATTCCAGTTATTAACATAGCGGCTGCAAACATTCCCGCTGTTGTTTGATATTTCGGAGATACCGTTTTAGGTGCGTACATCATGCCCAGTGAACTGAAATATAAACCGAAACAATTTAATATTTAAATCAATTTTGTACACTAATAATAAGATATTTTATCGTTACTAAGCTAAAAAGAAGTGGAAATATTCCTTTTGCCTTGAGGCGAACCTACTAAATATCTGCCATTAAACCCCACCCACATATTCGTCAATTGGGGTGCTTTTCACATGAAAACCTACTATATTTTGTTAACTAAGCTTGAAAGGATGCAGAGAATTAAAGGCTCGTCTTTTGCTCCAAAAAGTGAAGCTTTAAGTCCATAGTCCTACCCATTAAGGGAAAGGCTTTGAAAAACTAAAGTTTTGATCTCTACCACATATGCAAGCCTCTTTCCAAAAATAAAAACTCAGCTCGCAATCGGTAAACATGGATAAGCACGTTTTTGGACGAAATTCAGATGAAAGAGGGAAAGAGAAATAATACTTGAAACTGTTCGACAACAGTTCCCAGACTTTCCCGAAAGCCTTCGTCTTTCTTTACATTTTTTTTCCATTTTCAAGAATTACATTTGAAAAGTCCCAGGCATTTTAATTACCTTAAATAGCCGGAACTGAACGACATGACTACCGCAATCATCCAATAGATCCATTCATTTGTTATTAAAATTGGCAGTGTTCGCTGTACACCTTTTGGTAAATAGTTGCAGAATAAAAACAATGGCAAAAATGCGCCACGCATTGAAACAGGAATCCATAAGTATTTTGGCTTTGGCCATTGTACCCACGATGTAGCTAAGCTTCCGAGCATAGCAAATAAATTAAATGTCAAGAAACATGTTATTGATGTAAAAAGTTGATCGGGTATAAAAAAATCATTGTGATTCGGTCTAATATCTATAAAGAAAAAAAAAACATTTTAATTAATAAAAGTAAAAAATTAAATACAAAAATATCATGGAAAATTTTATTTTTCATTAGTTTTCTTACATTCTTAGATTCGTCATTAACGAGAGAGAATGTATATGCAAAGATACAACTTTTACACTGTTAGTAAAATTCACGTTATTCTCCTTCATTGGAGATTTGAAAAATGATTTCACGCCGATTCACTTAGGTGAAATCTTTTTATTAATGAAAATGTGAACGGCGATAATTAGTCTTAATAAAGTCTATTGCTACGGCGGAGGCCAAAGCTCGCATATCCACCACATAAATGCTTCGGGCTTTTAAGATTTTAATGTCCAATAGGCATGTATTAAACGTTCACCATAATTCACCATTATAACTAACGCACTCTATCGCATTCTACTGTCCAAGGTCTTATATCGAAGGTGTTTTTAAGAAAACATTTACCCAATACTTGATGACGTCTAGCACAATTAATTTAGAATTAACACACTTAGCTTCTCGCTCTCCTGGTCCGTTTATGTGATACCCATATCAACGGTATTGTAACGAAAAAGTTAGTTTCCTACGTCGTGACATCCGTAATATGAAATTTTGACTTAACACACTTGGCTTTTCGCATTCTACTCTTCGCGTTCTTTTATTTGGTACCCATATCGCCGGTATTATTAAGAAAAAATGAGCCCACCAGGTCCCGGTGTCTACCATATTCGTTTTGGAATTACCCCATTTTTAGACAAATAGTATATCTTCATTTGTACAAAATAATTCTAAACATTCGGTCTTGTTCGTCTTAGGATAAATACGCATTAAAAGATCCAAAAAGTGAAAAAAAACAAAATTTAATCGCTTGTAACTTTGTGTGGACATGGCATAGGGCAAATGTAGAAAATTTCAGTCTTCTAGCTTTTATAATTTCCGAGTAATGAGCAAAAACCCAGAAATTTTTGTTAAGAAAAACGGAGTTGCATTTAGTTCATGCTCCACTGCAGAATTCTGCTCCAACCAATGTGGCCTATTTTCAATACTAATCTGCGTGCAGAAACTTCCAATGTTTCTACCAAATTTGAAGTCGATGTCTTCATTTTTCCGACCAGGAGAGTGCCAACAATACGAACCACACAGACGGACAGACGGACAGATAAGGCTTAATCAATTTAGAATTTCACGCTGATCAAGAATATCTACAGACTGGAGCTTCCTTTTGGAAGCAAAAAAAAAATAAAATAAGTATACCCACTTCCTTCAGTGGCGGGTATCAAACCATCATTGAAACTTCCGAATAATATAAATTCTATAATATATAAATTCTATTCTATAGTTCGTATAGTTCGACGTACGATTTTTTCCTATTCCACAGGTGGTCGAACCCATTGCTCATTTACATTGCAGTTTGATGTAAAACCCACGGTTTTCTATTTCAGTTTTGTGCAAAACCCACGGTTTTTTCTTTTCTATTCCAACAGGTGGTCGAACTCATTTTTCATTTATATTTCAGTTTGATGTAAAACCCACGGTTTTATATATCAGTTCGATGCAAAACTTCAAATTTCCATTATCTGTCTTTAATATTTGCAGTACTATCAGTGATCATGGGTACAGAAATTTTGTCAATTATAAACTTAATAGAACAGGGCTTTAAAACCTGAATTAATGACTTAAAGCTGTAGTTATTAGTATTCTTAGAATATCTGTAAAGCTCTCTAAATTATTTTGTTTCCATATTAGACGCTGCCTTTGAATGGGTCTTCAATTATTCACATTTTACATTTGGACAATAAAAAGTTAATATAGTTGTGTAAAGAGGGCGGAGAAATGTTTTATTTATTGAAAATGCTTACCAGAATGTACCGCCGGAAATACAGCGAGCGTAACGAAAAATACAAAGAATATATTGAAGAGTTGTGGAAATGCTTGGAAGAAGACACTACCATATGGAATTTTAATCGGAACACGCTGATCTGTTCGCACATTGTCTTTACGTCTTATCATTTCATGATATCTATAAAATTTCTAAAAGCAGAACAAAAAAAAAAAAAAGAGTGAAATTTTTTTAATTTCTTTTATTAAGCAAAGAACTTACATTTAAAGGTAACGCAAAGTAGGTATCAAAGCACATTAGTAGCACTAACATGGCAGTGATGAAGTAATAAATCGCTGAAGTTCTATATGAAGAGAAAACGAACGAACTGCATATAGAGACGATTGTTGCAAAAAGGCCGCTAATATTAGCACCGAGAACAACGGCACCCGTGTACTCAACCGGTAGAGTGGCTGCCATACCATAAATCGTGTTTTGATAAATGCCATTAGCCACTAAATTTAATCAATTTATTATTATTATTATTGAAAATAATTAATAGGAATATTTTTTTTTTTAAGTTTCTCGCACTTACTATTTAACAAGATTACACTTAACATGGTTATCCAAAAGAATACATCAGGCCAAACTGATGAATCCAATATAGCCAAGATAATAGTAATTGTAAAAATAATTAATTCCAATAATATGCTATACACTATTCGCTTTGTTAGATCGCCTCTAAAATGAAATGAAATTATAGAAAGTATATACAAATATATATATATACATATATACATGTATATATGTATATATATAGATATATACATATATATATATATATATATATATATGTATATATAGATATATATATGTATGTATATATAGATATATATATATACATACATATACATGTAGATATATATACACATACATACATATCATGCACATGTATATATATATGTAGATATATGCAAAGTTATATATTAGATGTATGTATGTATGTATGTATGTATGTATGTATGCATATATATATTTATATATATGTGCATGTTATTAAATACTTACCCCAATTGCACGAAAATATTTAACCAATTAAATATTAAATTAGGTATCTGCGATGCGAAGCCCAAGTACTGAAGAAAGTATCCATCGTATGATATTGACGAGGACGTATCATTTGTAGACGCCAATTTAAAATCTACAAAATACTATAGAACAATGCACACAAACAACATACAATTCGAATTTATGACCGAGTGATGTTCAATTTAATTAAATTTTTTGCCTCACTTACACTTTTCGCGGTGATAAACATATTCCAGGGCATTAGTGTGCCGAGACCGTGTAATAGAAAAATTAAAAATACTAATTTAAATTTATCTTTTGGCGGCGTCAAAGACATTTGAGCTTTGGCCATCGTTAGTCCTGTAAATAAACAAAAAAGTAGAAGAATTTCCTCATTGATCGATCAAACAACAAATGCCAAAGATAGATAGATAGATACAACAATGTTCGATGAGAAGGGCAAAAAAACTGTAAATATGTATTTGGAATACAGAGGAAATGCTGCTGCTGCTACTGCTGCTGCAAAAAAAAAAAAACAAAGGTGAAATGTTGCCTTGCAACATTTTTGCACGTCTGCAAGTGTGTATCGAAGAGAATACAGTGTTGGGGGAAAAGGAGAAACCATACATGGAAATATTGTAAAATTTCTTTTTGAATCTGAATTCTGACCGGCTGTCTACCTACTCTTTTGTCCTCAACTCCAAAGTTCTCCGTCACCCCAGTCACACCCACTGATGATGTACATAACATAGGCTTATATACTTGAAAGTTATAAAGTACTGCCGCACTTGATCAATTCCATTCAACTAGTGGTGATCTTTTATCGTACCTATCCCATCATTAAACACACGGCTGTGGCTTTCTCAATAAATGCTAAAAGTGTTTCTCTTTTTCTCCTATTTTCACCTGCCGCTAAAGGATTAGTCGATGCTAGTTATGTCAAAAGAAGGATATAACAGAAGGATCTTGGTTAACATGAAATTCTAAATCGATATAGAAGGATACGTTTGTCTGTCTGTGTAATGTCTACGATAAATATTCCACGACATTTGGCATTAAAGATTCTACCACAACTTGTCACAGACATGGCACACGCCTGCAACTCTAGATAACTTGAGACAGTTTTCAATTACAAAAACAAAAAAACTAGGCTCTAAAAAACTAACTCGCTCGTTAGTATATATCATCTATGGATGATTCTACCGTACTTGTATATTTAATATAACAGAATATTTTCTTGCCACCTACATCTCATACAAGGAAGCTTAATAAGTAATACGTACTACTAAGTGAATCTAGGTGAAACTCCTTCCGGAATAATGGATGAACGAGTATTCATGGGAAAACTCAGTAGAAAAATCAAAAAAAATTTCCTTTGGACGGACAAGATTTGGGATGATGACCATTTTAGAAGCACATCCAGATCCCACAAAGTGTCCTACAGAGATGAAAGAGCTATGTTCTTTATCAGGAGCACAATTATTTTTCAGCGTTCCCACCTATTCGGCCTGGCATTGCCGGCGTATCGCATGGCACATTACCATGGTTCGTCGTTTTATAAACCCACTGGAACAATCTGCCGGTAATTATCTTTCCCAACGTGCTTAATATTTTTGTTTTGAAGTCAAACTTATGCAAGCACTACTCCATTTTTCCGTCCCTCTTCCTGCTCGCACCTACATAGGGGAGATCCCCTTGCCGCGGACAAAAAAAAAAAGTCTTACAACTGCATTTTAAAAAAGCGAACAAATATTTCGACTTTCACGAATGGAATCCTTAAGGCGGAGATTGCGAAAAGATTAATTACCGGCGGAGATTCCGAAAAGAAAAATTACTTATTGCTATTATTAGCTTAGCCACAGAAATAATTTCAAAAACTAAAGTCCTAGAGCGTTAATTATCTAAGGCTATCTAGTTTTTTGAAACTCTACCCTACTCTAAACTCTAAAATTTTCAGAAGTTTTTTTCCGATAAAATGAGCTTAAGTCACTCACAATTTTCTTACGTTAATTCATTCAATTAAATGCTCCCTCTTACTTACCATGCATTTAACCCAAGTCGAGTCAAGTTACATCCATTTACTCTTTTTCAGTTCAGTTTACCAATTTGGTTAAGTTATTTTCTAAATAAATCTTAGTGTTAACTAGAAAAAATATTTTTTTTTTTTTTTTAAAGCATAGCACATTTTCCTTTAGCTGAACGTCAATAGGAATCGGTAATTACTTTTTTGATCATCTGATGACCAATTTGTTTCCTAAGGCTGCGCTTCCATCTGATAATAAATTCATTTCATTTTTCCATAGAAAAATTGCGATAATTTACCTAAGGCTTCCCTTATTGCAAATGAATTTTCCATTAAACTTATATTGAATAAATAATTTCGTTTGTTGTGCACATAAGTAAGTCCGTCCATATGTCAGTATGTATACACCATTGATATGTATTCTAAACCCGAGTAAAATTCAAAATCAAGATAGTAATGCTTGCAGAATTTCGAATTCGGAATGACTCGCATATAATCCGAAAATAGAAAAAACTGAACATTTTTCAAATTTGAAATAAAATTTGAAAGAATTGTGTGATTTATGGAATATAACACTGTCAGGTGTTTTTTCTCTTCTCCTCTTTTTTTCCGTAGCAGTGTATGGGCGAACATTAAAATGGGTACACAATTTGCACAAGATTTTTTCTTCTTTTTTAATCTTATTCTTTAATCGAGTAGAGAGCTGAAAAGCGTAATATTCGTTTGATCGAATGTTTAAGAGAATTTGTTTATTAACCTATCTTCACTTCCAATTAACTATTATTGAAAATTCAAAAAATTAATGACCTGTGACTGATTCTCCTCAAGGTATTGTATTTCGTTTACTGGTCTTATTTCTTCTATAGTAGCAAACAAGTTTGCTTGTAAAGTGAATAATTTGGAAGCATTTGTTGTAAGGTGTTCGGATCTTTCTTGTAAAATGAGATAAACAATCTTTAACCCTCTATCTTATCTTGGCTTCTTTTCAGATAATTACTCATTTCAAAGCGAGTGAAAACTGAGCAGTTTTTTTATTTTTATTTTTTTTTTTAATTAATTTACAAAAGAAACCATTGGTGTACGTTATTAATTAATAGCTCGATAAGGGCATAGAATGCGTACACTATGCGTATCAGTTCTTTTGCCTTGAATTGTTTTCAACCTCCGTTTGATATTTCAATTTATCAAAGTCTCGCTTAACGGTACAAAAAAATTCTATTCGCTTAAGTGTGCCTTGAATTAAGCCAACAAACTACTTAAAGGAGTCGCCTGGATACTGGCCATCACCGTTACAGGGTTTCATAGATCTCTCTGTCATATGAGTTGAGGATAGCTTGAGGTCACGCCTTCTCTTGTCTTTGAGACTTGACTATAAGTGTAAAAGCAAATCTTTTTCCTCTTAATTGTGTCCTAGAAATTAATAACCAGAAGTCGTTATTATTTTTTCTCCGTAAAGCACTTTAACAGAATTCAAACAGTTTCGACAACAAAAACGATATTGTTTTCAATCATTATAAAAATCGTTTATTAGCACCAAACAATTAGTCAATATTCAAGTGTTTTTCAATTTATTATTTTATTTAATTACAAAAATTTTTTCCGTGGGAAAAATTCACGAGACGAGGCGTTCTTAACACTTGTTAAGCAAAGAAATTTAAAAAGTATTTTTTGTTTTTCTTTCGTGTTCATGTTACAATGGAGAAGAAAAAATAAAAAAACAAAAAAAAAAAATAATTCAATGAAAATTTACAGAAAAATGAAAAAACAAAATTTTTTTTTTCCTAAAAATTATGATGCGACAGCATTTATTATTGAGCTTAATTGCTTATTAACACTCATATTATGCTCACTACCTTAATATCAATTATTTTGTACTTTGTGCTCTTATCAAAGCCATAAATGATTTTGTGTTAATTGAATTTTGAATACTTTTCGTCATAAAAGCTGATCATTGCCTTACTACTATTGATGATATCGGAGAGAGTTTCTAAAAGCGAGCAATGGTCCGATGATTTGATTTTAATCAATGTTTCTAATTTCGTAACGCACATCCGTAAATGGGGGAATATTTCCAAATCCAAAGCACTTTACTTTTTTTAATGTGCATAGTTAAGTAATTTCTCAATAAGATCAACATATTACTTTTAGTATGTACATTTTTGATTTGTTTTCATTGGACAATGTTGATGCGGCATTCGTTATTCAATTGAATTAATTGGCTTGAGATTTCCATTTTTAAAACATTTAGTGGATAATTGATTGTTTTCGGATTTAATTGGCGCCAGTTTATATTTAGTTACAGCACTGACCTATGTACAGACAAGACTGATAATGGACAGCTTGCATTTGTCTCTCGCTTGAACTTTAACCGGATCTTTGTTGCTTAAATCTTTCTCTTTCATTTCTTTCATTGAAGGGTGAAACTATACCTAGGCCTTAATACCCAGAAATACAAATATTAAAAGTATAATAAAGCATATAGGCTAGGAGGAGATTCTCCTCCAATACAGACTCTAATCCACCTCTCTAAGATGTGCAGGGGTAGCGGTTGAGTAAGATGTTAAAACTCGCCAGCAAACTTCGCCTGAAAGCTGCTGAAATTTCTACGAAAATGAAAAAAAAAACTATATATGTTCTTGATCGATTTAAGATTTTGAAACGATTTAGCCCTATTCGTCCACCTGTTGTTTTCTGATTGGAGAACTTACTACGGAAATAGAATATATTCTTAACTGAATGCTAGAGATGAATTGAATATCTAGTAGGTACAATATTTCGTTCACGCCAAGTCACTAGACTATAACGATCTTTTTATTTTATACTATTACCTTTAAAATTCAACTCATCATTGGGAAGTTTTTGTGCTTCCCATGAAGGTGTTAGGCTAACCGGCTTCTGGCCAGAAAGAAATGGCGATTTCTCCTCTTTATTTACATCTGGAAAATATATAAGAAAAATGTACAGATTTATAAATAATTTTATTAATATTTGTTATATAGAGTAGGCCATCTATTAGTTTTCTGTACCCATTAGGATATTTGCAATGTTTGTACCCATAAGGAAACCCACAAAATGATTGTACTTTGTCCGTTGTTATAGAGCATGAAAATGTAGTTCCTTTTCTAGAACAAAGGCGATGAGTATAAAAGCATAAAAAAATGTGTAAAAGCGTCTTTTTCAAAACAATTCTCAATTTCATTGTACAAATTCAGACTTTTTCTCAATGTCATTGTACAAATTTGTACGAAATTCTCCATTCTCAATTTTCAATTCTCAATTTGTACAAAATTCTCAATTTTGGTCTGGTTTTGAAAAAGATTCGCTTACAAGGAAATATGATAATTTTCTTATTTGTTTATATGAATAATATTTCTGTTGAGAAACATGTGCTACACGCATATCTTTTTCTTATGTGTGCAACAATCAATGAAAGATTTACTGACGACATTATTATGTTGTTAAGCGTTTTACTATGACGAAATATTTCGAAGAATTTATCATCATCTTTGGAATGATATGAGCATCCATGAATAGCGAGGATGCTATTAACGGCGAATCGTAGAATGAGAATAATTGCAGGAAATTTGACTCTTACGCCAATGCAAAATTTTCTTTTTTTGTTGATTACGTGAATGGCAAAATGAAAAACAACAAGTCACGTGCAATTCAAGATCTTTAATAAAGCGAAATGTAATCGAGCAATGTCAATGAACTTTTAATGCAAGAGATTATATTATATAGCTTTCGTTTAATAACATTTGTTATGGTCTTTTATATTGATTGCACAAACAAACAAACAAATACAAAAAACGGATGGGCCCACCTTATATATTGGATTCAAGAAAATCATTTTTTAGCTTATGAATGAAAATAGCCGTGAAACGGTAAAAGCAATTTCAAATAATGTTACGATAGTAATCTTTTTTACTTACAATAACTCATGATGACCCGATCAACAAAATCTAGAAAAAAGAAAAATAATATTATAATAAAGGAAAACAAAAAAAACAATTACTTATTTTATGTAGATATGTTTATTAATTATTCTATTGTTATCCAAATGCGGAATGTGACGAAAGGAAATAAGAACTTTTTGTATATTTATAGAAAGCTTAATATTAACATAAGCTCAGCTGTGTACTTATTTATGTCATTATGTTGGTAAAATTATCAAATTGTCACACAACAAACTAAAGTAAATTGTAGTTTACTGTTAAGAGTAAACTAAAATTGATAAACTTCATACTATATAATTACATATATACATATATACATACATACATGTATTTATGTTATATTTCATATAATATTTTGTTTTTTTTGTTTTAATTCTCACACAAATAAGGTTAGATTTCCTTTACATGTGTAGAGGAGTGCTTTAGCCGGATGATAATATTGTTGTTTTTGTTCCTTTTTTTTTTTCTTTAATGCAACTAATCTTTAGCTAAACTATGTATTTTGCACTTTTTTTTTTATTTGAAGGTGAAAGTTCATTACTAATTGCTAATAAACTTACATTTCTTTAAAAGAAAGAAAATTAGATAAAGTTATTTATTGTTAGATAATTGAAATAAAATAGAACGATAGAAAAAAACCTCTACTATATTATGTGTGCTTAAGAACTTGAACGAAATTAACATCTTTTTCAAAGAGAAAAAATCGACTGTGAGCGGACACGAGTGAAACAAATTTCTACAATAACAACAACAACAATACAAGCAGAACTACAATGCTGCCAAGCAATCAATAAAATCCTCTTAGAAAAGCTGTTAATATTACCACATATCGATTTTACTATCAGCGCTATCGCAAAAGAACAAGAAACTTTTAAAGCTTTCATGTGCTACGCAGAAGTTTCCAATTTTTATTCTGGTCCGTTCCTATGAAAGAAATTGTTGCTGGATTCTTAACCCTCAACTTTTAAGCTCACATTTTATGAATTTAGGCAATAGTTTTTTTCTTTTTTTTCTTTTTTTGTTTTTCATAAGTAGGCGTTTCTCAGCTTTTATGAACTGAGGGTGGGTGTACGTTCATATTGAGCATGCGTAAGTTCATCTGGTTAGAGGAGGCGAAATATTGTATATTTATTTTGGAATAATAAAATAATTATATTATACGCTAGAATTAACTACGCTTGCACAATGAAATTGAATTATATAAGCAAATTAAAATAAATTTGACATTAAAGAGAAGAAAGAGAAAATGCAATCAAGCCAGATCACTTCACAGGCGGTTACATTCAAGAAATATACGCGCAGCAACTCGTAAGGGAGACAGACGGACGTTCGAAACTTTCTTACCGTAGGCGCTGATCTTTTTCCCTAGAACACGCACTACTTGGAGCCTTCTTCCGACCACAATTTTATGTGAGAGTCTCCAAAAATCCATGATAGTCGTTTTTCTGAAACAAGAAATACTTCAGTCCTAGTCTGTTTGATCAGCCGATTTCAATTTCGTTTGGGAACTGACGCGCAAATGTTAGTCACTTGAAAACTAAAATTAGAGCGAGTTAGAGCGAGAAGCCTACAATTTAGAAGAAGATTCTACGTCTTTAATTCGTTCTACGAAAATATCATAGTTTTCAGTCTCAACCGATTATCTCTCTTTTATTATTATTGCGAATGAACTGAACTCACAATTAAACATTAATTAAAATGAATTTCTTTTAATATAAAGTTTTCGTTACTAAATTATCAAAAAAAAAAAATCTTTTAAATAATTTTGATTAGCAAAAATTTATTTATGCAATTTAAACTTAACTGAGTAAGCAACACCTTTTATTTGCCGAGCATTTGTACGTTGCCAGCACTGCTTCGCCGGTGTTTTTTTCATTCTAAACTATCTACGTGTCGTAAGTTATAAGTATTACTTTTCACACTTAGTTTGCATTTTATTTTAATCGCGACATTGTTCCTACTTATGGGACGTAATGAATCGACCAGCAAAAATATTTAATCGGAAAACTGCAGGTTACAGCAGTTTAATAACATTTGTAATATTAGCGATAGCGTGGTTAGCGAGTTTCTCATCTCGTCTATTTGCTGTCATAAGATTCGAGTCAATCATTCATGAATTTGATCCATGGTTTAATTACCGTGCCACTGCATATATGGTGCAGCATGGTTTCTACAAGTTCCTCAATTGGTTCGATGAACGAGCCTGGTATCCTCTTGGTAGAATAGTTGGCGGAACTGTTTATCCAGGACTAATGATAACATCGGGGAGTATACACTATTTGTTGCACGCCTTAAATATTCCTGTGCATATACGTGATATATGCGTATTTTTGGCACCTGTGTTTAGCGGTCTTACAGCAATATCAACATATCTATTAACCAAAGAGTTATGGTCACCCGGTGCTGGTCTCTTCGCCGCTAGTTTTATCGCTATTGTGCCCGGCTACATATCACGATCGGTGGCCGGTTCATACGATAATGAGGGTATAGCGATATTTGCTTTACAATTTACATACTTCTTGTGGGTGCGTTCAGTGAAAACGGGATCAGTGTTTTGGGCATCGGCGGCGGCATTATCATATTTTTATATGGTATCAGCATGGGGTGGATATGTTTTTATCATAAATCTGATACCGCTGCATGTTTTTGTATTGCTTATAATGGGACGTTATTCCCTAAGGCTTTTGACTAGCTACACTACATTTTACGTGCTTGGATTGTTATTGTCGATGCAAATACCGTTTGTTGGTTTCCAACCTATACGCACCAGTGAACATATGGCTGCTCTTGGCGTATTTGTATTGCTGTTAGTTGTTGGATTCTTACGTCACTTACAAACAGTATTATCTCGCAATGAGTTCAAGAAAATCTTTATTTTTGGTGGACTGCTGGCAGCTGCATTAGTATTTGTAGCAGTTGTAGGCCTTACAATGATGGGTGTTATTGCTCCATGGAGCGGACGTTTCTATTCGCTATGGGACACTGGCTACGCCAAGATCCATATACCAATTATTGCCTCCGTATCGGAACATCAACCTACTACTTGGTTCTCATTTTTCTTCGATCTGCACATTTTGGTCTGCGCGTTTCCGGTTGGTGTTTGGTATTGCATCAAAAAAATCAATGACGAACGAGTCTTTGTTGTGCTTTATGCAATTAGTGCAGTGTATTTCGCGGGAGTAATGGTACGTTTAATGTTAACTTTAACACCGGTTGTTTGTATGTTGGCCGGTGTTGCATTTTCAACGCTGTTGGATGTATATTTACGTGAGGATAATACAAAATCAAGTACAACGATCACCGAAGATAACGATGAAAACTCTACCGAGAAGAAAACTTTATATGACAAAGTAAATTAATATAAATTTATTTGATGTTTTTTTACGTTGACAGAAATTTGATAGGAAAAATTCGTACTTTTAGGCTGGAAAATTGAAACATCGACCGAAACATGACGCCCAGCAACATGAAACTGGCACAGGAATTGGTTCTAATTTGAAAAGTTTCGTAATATTGGCAATTTTAATGATTCTAATGACATTTGCGGTACATTGCACATGGGTAACCAGTAATGCCTACTCAAGTCCTTCAATTGTTTTAGCATTTCACAATAATCATGATGGGTAAGAAAAATTTATATATACTGAAGATTTCTTTTCATATATCTTTTTATATAAGGTCTCGTAGCATATTAGACGATTTTCGTGAAGCCTACTATTGGCTATCACAGAATACTGCAGACGATGCCCGTGTTATGTCTTGGTGGGATTATGGTTATCAGATTGCCGGTATGGCCAATCGTACTACTTTAGTGGACAATAATACTTGGAATAATAGTCATATAGCTTTAGTCGGTAAAGCTATGTCTTCTACCGAAGAAAAAGCTTATGAAATAATGACAACGCTGGACGTCGATTATGTTTTAGTTATATTTGGTGGTGTTATCGGTTATTCTGGTGATGATATAAATAAATTTTTATGGATGGTACGAATAGCAGAAGGTGAACATCCCAAAGATATAAAAGAAAGCGACTATTTCACAGAACGTGGTGAATTTCGCATAGACTCGGAAGGATCTCCAACCTTACTCAACTGTTTAATGTACAAACTTAGTTATTATCGGTTTGGAGAACTAAAATTAGACTATAGGTAAGAATCTACCGCGTCTATATATAATTGCTTGCAAATACTCCGATAGAATGTCGTATGGCTACGTTTCATTAAAAAAAAAAGTAGACATGGGTGCAAAGTGTTCATTGAGAGATCCACGTCGTGCAGGGAAATTGAAGTTCGAATTTTTACCAAATAAAGATTCAATTTCCGTAGGAACGGTTACGTGAGAGGTGGTTCAAAAAATTGCCCCAGGCGGTCCAAAATTTTCAAATAATAAATTTCAGAATAGGGCGTTATACGAGGAGCGGTCGAAAAAGTGAACCGATCCGCACAATTTTCAATAGCGTTCGTTCGTGGATCAAGGTATGTCTGTACCAAATTTCATCATAATATCTCAAGAATTGCTGCCCGCAGTTTGAACACAAAATTTACATAAACAGGCATTAGGCGGACAGACAGGCTTAAATCGGTTTAAAAAATGATTCTGAATTGATTGATATAATAAAAGGTGGGTCTATCGTAAGTCCTTCCGCATCAACCTATATATACTGTATCTCAAGTGGTGTAGGGTGTAATGAAAACTATAGAAGGCCAAAAGTTATCGGCCAACAACAACAAATGCGATGTTCATTGTAAAACGATATATTCTTGCAAGGAGTTATGAATAGATGTGTAATCTTAAGGGAAGAAAGTTTCGTTCATGTAATAATTCGCATGAAAAATAATTACAGAGGGCCGGCAGGTTATGACCGAACCCGCAATGGAGTTATAGGAAATAAAGATTTCGATTTAACGTATCTGGAGGAGGCGTATACCACCGAACATTGGTTAGTTCGCATTTATCGCGTCAAGAAACCGCAAGAGTTTAATAGGTAACTTTTTTTCGCTATATTATCCCATTGTTTACAGCCAAGTTTATTAATAATAATAATAATATTTAATAGACCGGCATTAAAATTACGAGAGCGTACAATAGGACCCACAAATTTTCAATCACGAAAGGTACGATTTTCTCATAATTTATAAATTGGTTTTTTATTATAAATATTTTCTTCTCTATTTAATTGCAGAATGCTAAACGTAGGAAGGGTTACATTAAGAACCGGCCTGTCGTTGTAAAAGGCAAAAGAAATCGTAAATAAATCATTTTGCATTCAACGCATTTTAATGTAAAGTAAAATCGAACAAAGAAAATTGTTTTTGATGTTTTTCTGTACATTTTTTAATTTCGGCATTTGCCTGTGTACCTGTCATTAAAAGGCTATCGTTCCAATTTTAACTGCCTTTGCATCTTTCCATCCCTATGTAGCGCGGACATGGTTGACATATAATTAAAGCTTAGAACAGAGGGCTTTGCTAAACTGAGTTTCAGCGAACAACAACAACAGTCAACACCATTAACAATAATTAACATAAAATCCTTAAAGGACAACTCTGCTTCTCAGATCATTTTTTTCCTCTGGTCTACTTAGAAAAATCGGGGCAAAAAGGTTTTTTATCGTTTGCTAACAGAAACAATATACTTGTTTATATGCGTACGTATGTGAATAGAGACCGATTTATTATTATTTAAATCATTTAAAAAAAAAAGGCTTTATATGGAATCGTGGAAATAGGAAGCAATAAGAAATATGCGCAGTACTTGTTCGCTTAGGTTTTCGCTATATTATTGATATATATAAAGTTCCTTAAATGTTTTCAAAAACAAATTCGTGAAAAATTCAATTTTATTGTTTATTCACAGTGTACGCTGTTCGAGCTGTTGGCCGCTCGTTGACGAAGCATCCTCATTAATACATGTCCATTGATTTTCATTATTCTCCTTCCATAAAGAAAGCTTATTATCACCCCCCGCGACAGCCAAGATATTACCGGTCATTGACCAACTAACTGACCACACTACATCGTCAAACGTATGAAGAATGGTCGATGTCCAAGTGCTTAAATCTGAACTGTTCCAGATTATTACGTGGCGATCTTGGGAAGCGGATGCTATTTGTGAACGCGGCAACCCAATGGATGGTGCCCAAGCCACATCACGTACCCAATCTGAATGGGCTTCTAAGCGATGTTCCTCCACCCAGCGGTCATTATCTTCGTGCCATATTTTAACGCAATTATCACAACCGCCGCTAACTAAACGTTTTACAGCAGGGCCACGTGCCGTCGAACTTCGTTGATTAAATGCCGGCTCAGGCACAGTCGAAGGGCACCAAGATACAGCATTGCAACCAATAGTATGAGCATTGGGTATCTTTTTGCAATCCCAAACATCGAACATCGTACTATTGCAAGTGAGAATGGAAATGCAACCATCTGAACTGCCGCATGCCAATATCAAACCGTACTCGGCTGGTGCGAAAGCTACGGAATTAACCGATGAATCATGATTACCGTATTCATAACTGAAAAAAAGAAAAAAAAAGTGATTGATACTTATTTATGAATTGTAATCTGATAGCATACATCTTAGCCCACTCATTTGCCCCACTCTCCTTCCATACAATAACTTTACGGTCATAGGAGCAAGATGCTAAGATATTACCAAATTTCGGATGAGCCCATGCAACTTGCCAAACTGGACCCTGATGACCCTTGAGATCAGCAACAATTGTCTGATTGCCGTTTCTAATGTCGAAGATTTTTACTGAACCATCGCTTGAGCAAGTGGCCAAATGCAAGCCATAATAATCCAAAATGGCATTGTGTATCATGTCTTCATGACCGGTATGCACAGTATTAATTAAGCTAACCATTTTTATTATAAATGTTTTAGCTAAATGAAACAAATGAATTTTTGCTCTTTAGATTATTGAGGTCTTCTCTTTGACGTGGACGTTGAAAAGTGTTGCCAACGAACAAAAAAATATATTGAACTTTTTATTATGAGAAGAAAAATTTGCTTATATTTTGGTTGTTGTGAACGCCGTGTAATAACAGTGGCATCGCTATCATATGCGCTTTGGTGATAAACAGATGTAGATTAACAAGCTTTAAAATTTATTCGTATAAAGATAAAAAGTAAAGTAATTTAACTGAATATTGCTGAATGAAAAATTAGAGAGAGGAATATAAAAATTTATAATTTGAGTGTACATTAAATATTTAATTTCTGCGACACTTAATTTCTATGGCATGGCGATGGGTGTAAGTAGAACATAATTGCAGCATAATTAAATATAATTCTTTTAAATTTTCCATTACATTTTAGTCTATATATATATATATGTGTTATTTTTAAGGCAAAGTAATATCTTTACATTTCTGATATTGTATTAAGAGCACTTTAGCTTAAGTCGTCAGCAGTTATAGTTCGTGAATTAAAGAAGCTCAAGATCGTCGAGCTGAGAGCTAAAGTGAAAGTTTGAAATTCTTTTACTATTAGATCGAACTAAACTATTAAAGAGTGCAGAGTTTATTTACAAGATTTAAAAAAAATTTATTTATATTATTTTTTAAAGGCCACTATGTTTGCTCGGGTTTCGTTTTATCCAACACTTTTTTATAATGTCTTAATGGAAAAGTTTACGAGACGTAACTGGTATGATCGTATCGATGATAATGTTATATTAGGAGCACTACCATTTCGTTCACAAGCCAATGAAGTAAATCCTTTTTTCATTTCTTTTTCTTTTTTTTTTTTTTCTTTGATATCTCATAAATAAATGCATTGTTTATTGTAGCTTATTCAAAAAGAAAACATGAAAGCTGTTATTTCGATGAATGAAGATTATGAGCTGACAGTCTTCTCTAATAATTTAACAAAATGGCAATTGTTGGGAGTGGAATTTTTGCAATTGGCTACCACTGATATATTTGAATCGCCTTGCCAAGAAAAACTGCATAAAGGCGTAGAATTTATTAATAAATTTTTACCTCGCGATAATCGCATTAAAGGCTTAAGTACCACCGACAGTCCTGAAAATGTAGGCACTGTGTACGTGCATTGTAAAGCGGGACGTACTCGTAGCGCTACACTAGTGGGTTGTTATTTAATATTGGTAAGTAAAATTTAAAACTTTTTAACTTTTAAAAGTGCACAAAGAGTTTCCCTTTTTCTTAAAAAACTCCGGTTTCTTTGCCCATGATTTTAACTTATTATCGCAAACATTAAATGCCTTAACGAGATCATATATTTAGGGTTCATAAACTATTATAATTTTCAAAGTCTTTAATAGAGTTTTTTTGTTGTATAATTTTGTTCTGCAGAAGAACGGTTGGACTCCTGAACAAGCAGTCGAACATATGCGACATTGCCGTCCTCATATATGGCTGCATACTCAACAATGGGAAGCTTTAAAAGAATTTTATAAAAATCATATCGATAGTAAGCAATCTTAAACGTCACGTGCCCTTTTGGGCACCAGCAACACCCCTCTTATATAAATATATATATATATATATTTCTCTTTTTTTATGTAAAATATATTGTTATTGAATTGTTTTTCTAAATGAATTATTAATGAATTGTGTATTAAAAGAAACATATTTTGTTAAGCAGAGTGTGCGTGATTTCGTGGTGCTAAACAATTCAAAATTCAATTGCTATTCGCTTCTTCGTCTAAACCATCTTCTTCTTTTGGGGTGAACCTTTTCGACTTCTTGTGAAACAGGCTCCGGTTGCTCTTTTGGTGCTGTAATTACCCAAAATTTTTTAATTGTGGGCGCAATGCCGATGTCGTCATAAACCAGTTGATATAAACCACAAAGTGCCGCAACAGAAAAGATTATCACTAGAACTCTGGTGACGATTGGCAATGTTTTGCCGACGACAGCGGAACGCATATAATCACTTATCACCGACTGCATGCCGCTGTAAAAACAATCTTGTGAATATTTATTATGCTGTTTTTTCTTCGCCTAACTGTTCCTGTTTACCAATAGGAATGTAATAAAGCCGCAAAACCCATAGCTAAATCAACTTCCTTTTTATCGCATGAAAATGCGGTTGGCATTAGAAAAATTAAGCTCACATTTGCAATTTGTTCCATAATCCAAATAAAGGTATAACGGCGATTAGATGGATATTGTCTTATACGTACATTTACCAATCCATGACGTTTAATAATTGTAAATGGTAATAATTTTTTCACCGGCTTAAGCAGTCCATAGTTTTCTTTCGGAGATGCAATTGAATTTAATTTGTAACAATGGATATTCTTTATAGTGCCAAAAAAACGACAGCCTAAGACACTCGTGTAAATTTTATGAATTTTCTTAAAATTATAACGATACGTACCTTTATAGGCCTGAAAGCTCTTCCTAATGAGAGTTAACGACATTGTATGAACATCTAAGTCTAATCTCAATTAAACGAAAAATGTAGTAAAGACGAGAAATATTTCTTAGACTCTAAGCCGTTCAAGTGATCTCAGAAAAAGTTTCACTCTGATATAATAAAAATAAAATCTATGACAAGTTTTGGAAAAATTGACAGTTATTGCTTCGATTACATAAAAGAAAGATACATTTGCTTGTAAAAATGTATGTAAAGTATCGCATTAATTCCTGTGCCCTTACAAATCTCAATTATTGAACCCAAAATATCTATTTATTAAATTTCATCAGTTTAATCGGTCCAATCACGCTTGAACAGTCTGTTAATATATTCGTCTATGATTATGAAAAAGAAAAAACCCAATAATTTGCTCCTTGCCAATTAATTCAGCTCCGCAAACATTTGAATAAATATTGAAATTTAAACCCCCATTAGATTTGATAAAAGATTACCTACAGAGACTACATTATTAAAAGAGTTTCCTTTTTATGGATATTTTTGTTAAATGTTTGATAAATTTTTATTAAATTACATTCCTGTATACACAGCATAAAGACTTTCTAGCTTAATGGCTATTTGGTGGCAGACTCCTCATTTAGATTTTTATTTTTCATAAATAAATTAAGCAGCTTTTACGGCCCATAATTTCTTAACAGACTTGGCGATACCAATGTCGTTATAAATTAAATAGAAAAGACCCCCCAAAGTGGCCATTGATAATAACAAGAGAGAGGCATGAGCTACTTTAGGCAAAACATTACCAACAATAGCAGGGCGTACGTAATCCGTAATCATGGCTTCAATGCCCCTAGAAAAAAACGGTTTATAAGGCCTTTATGAATACGAGACAAATATAGAAAGCATACCAATGAGAGTGAAGTACCAACGATACCGCCATTAAAGCATCTAGCGTTTGCGAGGGCACTAGAAAAGCGGCAGGTATAACCCCTAATAAAGCTAATGACACCGCTCTTTCGAGAGTCCATAACGTGGTGTGATTACCACCAGCAGCAGACATGCGGGGGGCACTTACTGAAATTGTACGAGTAAATGGCTGAAAATAAGGAAGTTCTATAAATTGCAAAGATTTTGTTAAGGATATGTTTTCTTACTTTTACACACTTTGCTGTATTTAAAGAGTACGCAAAAGCAGTACGTTGAGCACCAACTATAGTGGCATAGGTCTTCAACGGTGTTAAACGACCTGTCTTCAAGATATTTGCAGCTGTTTTTTTTTTAATAAAAAGTTGTGTTTATTATATAATCTCCAGTTCTATGAAGGTAAATAAATTTAAAGGTTTTTTATTTACCGTTGAGTCTGGAAGCGTTGCGTAGTGTTAGTTGTAAAGCCATTTTTATTTTATAAAATTTTTAGATTATGTCCAATATAATTATTTCCTCTCTTAAAAATTTGCTTAAACAAAATAGTGATGAAGTTTTTAGACAGAAGGAACTGAACAGAATGCGAACAATTTGACAGCTAGTTTATGGGATAAATTTGTTTGCAGCATTCTAGGTTTCAGTAGATTTTTCTTACGTTTTTCATTTCTTAGACAAAAAGTAATCTGATATAGATCATTGCAATGCATTGGTTGAATATATTTGTTCATTACAAATCATACAATTTAATAATTTAGTTCATTTAAAGTTTCTCTAGTAAGACTTTAAATACAAAAACAGAAACAGTTAAATATTGCCACCAAATGCGAAACACTGTTAATCTCATCTGTTCTCGAAATGTCACTTACAGCTGAAAGAATTTGTTATATTAAAATTGTCATATCAATTTTTTCATAAGAAAGAAGAAGTCTTTAGTGTTTATACGTCTATGTAAAATAGAAAGCGCAAAGTATCAACAAATTGAAACATTTCATCACGTTATTAATCTTATCGCACCAACAGTCCTAATCCGTTAACCTGAACAAATCGAAAAACAAAGTCTGAGTGATGTCTTTAATTAATGAAGAAGATGTAAACAAATTACAAAACTATATCTTATGTCCTGAATTATCGATTCATAACCCATTACCGGAAATAATACCAAGGAAATATAATGAAATGCGTTTGTTAAGCGTACCAAGAGGTAACGCTAGTACGAAATTGGTCCCTAAACGTGACTTCATTACCGGAAAAATTGTCTCCTTTGTCGAAGTAGATTTAGAGAATGTAGGTGCTAATGCGAAAAATTCGACTAGCATGAGGAGAGAACCTGGCCTTGTAGATGAGATAACTCGAGGTTCTGCCATGAATTACCCTTTCTGGCCAGGCGGTTTCGATGAACCATCAAAAGAAATGGATAAACTGACTATGGAAGACTTTCAAATTGAGGGTGAATTATTGACAGTGCCGCCAGGTTTTAAGTACGGTTATGATTTTAGCAAGCAGGACGGCTTTAACCAGGACGAGCTCTTTAAAAATATACAACCTAGCGATAACGTCAATTTGCTAGAAAATTTGGAGAAAGACTTGGATGTATTGGAATGGCTAAAATTAACAGAAAAGGAAAGTGAAAGCAGTGAATCGGGGATAAATGCGAATAGTGTTAATGATTTTACAGCTGAGTTCAAAGAACTTGATGAGCAAATTATGTCTGCGGAATTGAAGCCAGTATTAGAGATTTCTTCTTCGAAGAAGAGTGTAGTACGCACAGAATGGGCTGAAATGTTAGACGTAACTCATGACATTGCCGATTTCCATGAGAGGATTCCCTGTCCAGCGAAAAAATACGACTTTGAATTGGATACATTCCAAAAGCAGGCCATTCTAAAGTTAGAAGAACGTCAATATGTATTTGTAGCAGCTCATACGTCCGCCGGTAAGACAGTAGTGGCCGAATACGCAATTGCATTATCGCAACGTGATTTGACGCGTACCATATACACGTCACCTATTAAGGCCTTATCCAATCAAAAGTATCGTGATTTTAAGAAAATTTTTAAAGATGTAGGTCTTATTACCGGAGATTTGCAAATTGATCCAACCGCCTCTTGTTTGATCATGACGACAGAGATATTACGTTCAATGCTTTATTGTGGTAGTGATATTACCAGAGATTTGGAATACGTTATATTCGACGAGGTGCATTATATTAATAATCGCGAAAGAGGTCATGTATGGGAAGAAGTGTTCATCTTATTGCCCGACCATGTTAATATCATAATGTTAAGTGCGACCGTGCCTAATACCATGGAGTTGGCCGATTGGGTGGGCAGCACTAAGAAACGTAAAGTTTACGTTATCAGCACTCTGAAAAGGCCAGTGCCTTTAATGCACTATCTATATACAGGAACTGGCGGTAAAAGCAAAGATAGCATAACTTTGCTGGTAGATGCTGATGGAAAATTTTTGCAAGAAAATTATGAGATTGCTGTGGCGAAGAAGAAGGCAATGCAAAGCAAATCAAAATCGGGTGGAAGTGGTTCAAAAATTGTGCAGAACACTTCTCTCAAGCAAGACCAAAATACTTGGATTGGTTTAGTTGATTTTCTAAAGCGAAATGATAAAATGCCTGTAGTGGCTTTCACGTTATCCAGAAATCGTTGCGACATCAATGCCCAGGTAAGTAACAAAAGTTTTTAATGTTTATATATAATATGTATGGTATATAAAGTGGTGACCGTGGGACCAGCCGAGAGATCTTCATAAACCGAAATTACGGAATGATGTTCTCAAACAATCTCTCGAATACATACATCATCAGTTTAAAAGCACTAAGTAAATCCTCTAACTTTATTTTACCCATGCCAGCCAGTACTCACTACTATGTATATTTCTCTTGATGAATATAATAATAACATAATATGCGTGATATTGTTGCTTTAGATGCTTCAATCGATAGACTTGAATACGGCCCGTGAAAAGGGTTCAGTGGAAATATTCTTTCAACAGTGCTTAGCTAAGCTTAAACCACCTGACCGTGTACTACCGCAAGTTTTGACAATGAAAGATTCTCTGGGTCGTGGTATTGGTGTTCATCATAGCGGTATCTTGCCCATTCTTAAGGAAATTGTCGAAATGCTTTTTCAAGCTGGCTTAGTGAAATTGCTTTTCGCGACTGAGACTTTCGCTATGGGCGTAAATATGCCAGCCAGAACGGTAATATTTGATTCGCATCGGAAATTTGATGGCTCGGAAATGAGAAACCTAAAACCGGGCGAATATATACAAATGGCTGGACGGGCCGGTCGTCGAGGTCACGATCAAAACGGTACAGTTATATTGTTGTGTAAAGTTCAAGTGCCACCCGCGGACGAGATGAGATCGATGATTTTGGGTAAGCCCGAGAAATTGGAATCACGATTCATTTTACGTTATGCGGTGATTTTAACATGCTTGCGTATTGAGAGCATTAAAGTCGAAGATATTATGAAATTTAGCTTCAAGGAATTCAATCAGAAATTGCAATTGCCAGCACAACAAAAACAATTAGAGGTAGCGCAAAATAAATTCTCTCAAATGCCCGAATTGGGAGAGCATTTGCAGCCGTTGTGCAAATTCTGCGATTTAGGTAATGAATACATAACGGAAAAGCAACGATTGATGGTAAGATCCACCAGCAACAGGTACCATTAGGAAATTTATTCATTATTGGAATTTCCAAAATAGAAATCATTATTTGCCCAACCGAAAATTGCAAAAGAATTAAAAATTGGTCGTGTCGTGATCGTGACACATGGTAAACACTACAATAAATTGGGCGTCCTCTTATATATTAAAAATACAATAGGCAAAGAGACCAGCTATCGCGTCCTCGTTTTAGATCATCAATTCAAAGCCAGCGAAGGCAAGGTGCGATTCGCTTTTTGTTTCCTTTTTAAAGATTTTTATATAAATTTGAAAGTTTTCTCGGACTCCAACTAATGTGCGGGCTAAAGGATGATATTAATCGCGGTGAAATGTATTATAAATTGGTTTCGTTGACACCGCAACATAAATTCTTTCAACCGGAAGGAATCGGTGGCCATGCAATATTGGATGTTAAAGCCGGAGATTTTGTGGAAATTACGAAGGCTTCTTTGAAAATCGATGCTGATGTTATTATACGTAATTGGGAGCAAAGGCAAATTGATCGGTTTCGAAATTCACCGCCTGGCGCGACTGTGCTAAAAACAGTTTCGGAGCTGTCGCAACTTAACGAGAACTATATAAATAATCCCGAGTCATTGAAATTCTTGAATATGGCAAAGGAAATAAATATTAATGCTGATAACGAGATGGTTCAGTTATGTTATTTGGATCATTTGCAAAAGAAATTGCAAGAGATATTACCGTACACTAATATAGCTGGATTTGAAGAGGAATTTGCAATCGTTCACGATCGAAAAGTCTTGGAACATCGTATCGAGGAATTGAAGTTTAAAAATTCCATCAACAATCTCTCCTTGTATCCCGACTATTGCAATAAACTGGAAGTTCTTAGAGCTCTAAGATACATTGACGAATTAGATGAAGGTTAGTATTTTTCGGTGGCAGTGGAATAAAAAAAAAAACATAGTACATCTATCCCATTCCTATTAAGTACTTTAAAATTTTCTTGTTGTCTTGTTCGCTTTACCAATTTTGAAATAGTGACGCTGAAGGGCAAAGTTGCTTGTGAAATGGGTCGGAATGAGTTATTCATTACCGAATTAATACTTTGTAATATGTTCAATGATTTGGAACCCGCAGAAATAGCTGCCTTACTTTCGGGCTTAGTATTTCATGCAAAATTGGCTGGTGAGTGCACTGTGCCTGAAAAATTCGTTCAGGTAAAATCAATCAAATTGCTAATATTTATACCTATAACAGATAAAAATGATTTGTCTTATTAATTAAGTACGTAAGCGAATTTGAAAAGATTAACGATAACATCGTAGAACAAGAAACGAAGCATCGCGCTATCACTGAGACTGAAGAAAGACTAAACTTCGGCTTATTAGAAGTAGTCTATGAATGGGCTTGTAATAAGGTAACCTTTTTACGTTTTATACTGACTCGTTACTGCATACATGTATTATGATTATTAAGCCTTTTGCTGAAATTATGAAATTAACCGAAGTTCAAGAAGGCATTATTGTACGTTGCATACAGCAGTTAGATGAAACTTTGCATGACGTTAAGACCGCCGCAATACGCATAGGTAATCCAACGTTGCAAAGTAAAATGGAAGAAGCTTCCAATGCTATTAAACGGGACATCGTCTTCACTGCCAGTTTATATACTACGTTTTAATTTCATTATAAATGGATGATTTGTTCAATAATCTTTTCTTTTTTTTTTTTTTATATGTATATAAAAAGGGGTTATGAATTACAAGTTGGGTTTGAGATAATAATTCTCAGACTGTATGGTAAAATGAGTTTTTTTTTTTTTTTTTTTTTTTTTACATTTTTTCCTATATTATGTTCCTTTAAAAGAATTATTACATTATTTCACTTAGAAAACTCGACTTTGTTCGAAGAGTAGATCGTAAAGAAACGTTACTTCTTCTCTATTAGTTAAATTTAATTATATAAAAGTTAATTACATCCGTGAACAATACGTAAAATGTCGGAGGTTCCAGAAAATGAGTCTTAATGTAATAGAAAAAAAAAATACTCGTCGAAATTAAAAACTATATTTGTGTAAAATAAATGGAGTATGTACATATACATATATATATGCATATGTGAAGAAATGTTACGCGATCTTACACAAAATATTCATCGTGATTCAGGTTTAAATTTTGGTGGCACCATCATGCCGTGCATACGTTTTTGTTTTTTCGATTTTTTCGTTTTCCCAGCTTGAAAGTCATGCCAACTGTTTACACGACTTTGGCGCGATTCCTCGAAATTCTTTTGCCATTCCTTTTCAGCTTTACGCTTTTCTTCTTCTTCGATTTCGGCTTCACGCTTTCTTTTCCTTTCCTCTTGATCGCGTTGGTCCAATTGTTGACGTCTGCGTTCCATGTCGGCAAACAATTTCATAGCCATAACATATACTGCGTGTTTGTATTTCGCTGGATCATCTTCAGGTATTTTTTCGAAGGTTTTATTCTCTTTTTTGAGTTTTTTACGCTTCTCGATTATCTGGAAAGCATATAAATTTTGTTTCAGCAAATCTGGGATTAAAATTTATAATGCTATTTAGATTACCATATAGTCCGTCCTTTCCTTTGCTTCTTCGTACACGTCTAAACACTTTTTTCGTGCTGTCTCATTTTCTAAAGTTTTCCATGCCCGATTTACAATATCGAAAGCCTTTTGAGCCCGTTCCTTGTTGTCTTGATTTTTGTCTGGATGCACCAAAATTGAGAGCTGCCTGTAACGTTTTTTGATTTGTTCAATGGTAGCCTCCGGTTCGATTTGTAATACCTCGAATGGGTTGAGATTGAAGTATGTGGAACCTGGACGAAGTAAACGATCAATTTGTTGAATAGGTGTTAAAACAGAATCGCGTTTTTCTATCTCTTTAACCTGTGAATATAGGTCAAAACATATTAAATATAAACATGTCAATACTAGCTATAATGTGGCACATGACTTTGTAGGAGGATTAGAGGCATTGTTTTTTTTATTTATTTTTTTTTTTTTAGCCCCTCTACCAACCAAATGCAAATAATTTACCACACATTCGTTCATGGTGTGGGTTCACTTACTTCGATGTAAAAATCATCAAAATTATCTTTTGAAGTGCCAGGCAGTTCTGTACTTGCAAATGTGGACATTTTTTTCCAGATAGGACCACTTGAATAAAAAGAAATTCAAATAATTAATGAGAATTTTCTAAAATATCTGGGAAGTTATACCGTTTTGCTAATTTTTTTTCTTAATAATATTGTTACAGAACACAGAGTTGCATTAAAATAGTTTGAAAAATAAATGCCAGTAAATATCGTACGTGGGTAGATTTGACATATCAATTAGACCGTACTATATACGTGATAATGACCAGACTTGGAGAATTATTTGAAAATCTAAAGTTGTGTCAAAAGCACGTGATAATACAATGTTTCGTTTGTCAATTGCAGTTGAAGTTGAAGTTATTTTGCATCAGGATTTGTAAAGACTATAAGCATATTGGCAAATATGAGAGAATAAGTACGCAATCATAAAAACGCATCCTACAAATAATGACACAGCTCTACAAGTTAATTTACAATTTGCATACCCCCATAACAATTTTATCGCAAGAATAACCTTAACATCAATATACACATAGACACATGTCTACCTATTGTTATATTGGGTTGGGTTATTTAATTCCTGTTAAACGTATAAGAAGAGGAGACATTGTAATCTTTCCCTGAAGTATTCAGGAGAAATAAGGTAATGATACTCCCGACGAATGATGAATTATTAACCACTTGTTGTGCCATAATCAAATATATAATCATTCGTGTAGCGCTCCACTTTTAATAACCCTGAACTGTCAGCTGTGACGCTATTTTTTTCTTTGTTTTTTTCGTTAGCAAAGCTCTTTCGCTACTAATAGTTTGTTGTCGTAAACTTGCACAAAAATTCAACCTCATTTAATTCAGTTGCATCCGTTATCTTTAATTGTTTCTTTTTTCGTAATTTACGTCTCACTGGATTTGCTCTAACAAGACAAAGTATCTGCAGATATATATTATATTTGCTTTAATTACGCTTTTTACAAATGTAATTCTAAATCTACGGCATTTAGTAAAATTTAATTCTACAACGGGGATGTTTAAGCAGAGAAAGCAGCTGTTGATAACAAAACCGCTATTTGTGTAAAGCGTTTTGTCTGTGTTTATGCTGTAAAGCTATTTACTACCCATGTGTAGTTGTTTTGCAAAATACTGGTACCGTGTTTGGTGTTGTAAATTCAAATTTTTGTTTACATTTGCCAAGCACGTGCTATTGTTTACATATCAAAACGAAAGATACGCCTCGCGCGTTAAGTTTAGTGTCTTAGTCCTTAGTTAAAACTTAATTTTGTTACCGAAAAAATTGGTTAGAAATTATGCTGCATTAGGAAAACAATGAGGTCGTTACGTTCGTTCGATTTATGTTTGCTTGTTAGTACTTTGTACTTCTTTATAATGCCGGAATTTAACCTTAAAAGCGTTATAGCGCAAATCATTCAATTTTTATGGATGTCTGCCAGAATACGTCAAATCTAATTAAAGACCAAACGGGCCGGACTAAAAGCATACGAGACAAGACGGCAAGACGGAAAATTGCTCTCCAACCTAACTCAAGAAACAAAAAAAAAGCAAAAAAATCTTGTGGGAACCTCAACACGTCCCATAGAAAGAGTTCTACATCGTTCACCTGGTATGGTATAATAAAATGGTAATTATTTATTATATTAGATTTTACAAGGGAAATTTAAACTGTGTTCTTGCATTTACCATGAGTGCACGGAGTGGAGCGGGAAATTGCTTTGATTCAACGTGTTTAGAAAATCGAATTGGATCCCAAGCTTGTAAGGCTTGTAAGACATGTTCAATCGAAAGTGGACCATACCTGAAAAAATATACGGAAATTGGAGAGGTTCTAGTGAGCGTGACTACTAGCACAACAAGCATTATTTAGCACACTGGTTCCTTAAGACAATGGATAATGGGACGGACGCTTTCTACAATAAGTGGAAATATCGAATGTTTGCTATGTAAGGACATTAACCAACTAAAGCAATTTAACGCACACACAAGAAGAAACGACTTACCGAACGTAGTTATCGTAATTTCATTATACACATACAGCCGTGCTTGTCGATTGTAATTTTGCACTAGAGAGAGAGAGAGAGAGAGATAAAGACAAAGAGAGAAAGAGAGAAAGAGAGAGAGAGAGAGAGAGATAGAGAACTAGAGAGAACTAGAGAGAAAAAGAATTGTTCCTAGGAAATTGGAAAAATTAAAATCGATATATTTATATATTTATGCACATCCGTTGAAATACGAAAATTTATTTCGTTTTGCTAATACTTGCGTTTAATGTAAATATGTATGAGTTCATGTACTTTCAAAACAGATCTTACATTACGTGTAACAAGTCATTTTCTTTGATTATTGTCTAAAATTTAATATTAAAGCATAATACATGTATCTCTAAAACATAATACGAGAATATATATATATATATATATATGTATATATATGTATATCTCTACAACAGATCGCATAGTCTCCCAAAACAAATGTACTTTTTGTTTTTTTTTTTTTTTTTTGATCAACTACCAAAATATGACTGCAGCTACGGCGTTTAGGTCAATCACTATAATTGAGAATATTTGAATTCAATTTTACACACGCACGCATATACTCGTACATAAAAGAGTAGAATGTTAGGTAGATAGATGAGATGCATAGGCTTTTCACAATTGACTTGTGCGGTAACATTTAATTGAATTGCGTTTATGTAAATGTAAAGGATTGGGAAGACAACACGTCTACATTGTTTCTAATTTCACAAAGACTGGCCTGCTCTTTGTCAATACAATTTTTTTTTTTTTTTTAATTGAACATATTTAAGTCATGTGCAAGTCTCCCTTTAAAATGCGTGTAAAAGTCTTCTTGAATTGTTGATTAGCAAGAGCATAACAGAACGGATTCATTGGACTATTGGCATAGCAGAGGAAATATGAAAACATGTACAAGTGTTCATTGGTACAAGGCGGTTGTCTGCAGAAGCCTTCAACTAAGGCGAGCACATGATACGGTGTCCAACAGGCTACAAAGCAGCCAAGTATAAAAGATATCGTACGAAATGCTTTTCGTGCACGATTTTCTGATTTGGATTTTTGTCTTCCCACACCGATAACTAACGGTATTGTGGCCTTTTTACTTTTAAAATGTTTGCCTATAGACGAGATAAAGTGTTTTTTACTAGAATTTCTCGCAATATCTTTTGCTGTCGAGTCTGTTGTCCTCTTCTTCTGATTCTTCTTTTCTATGCTCGATTCCCTGGCTAAATTTTGTTCGGCAGTTTGTTCCGTTGTTAGATAATCATCTGAATCGGAATTTTTTGTAGATGAAGCGACTTGTGATGTGTTAGCGTTGACTTGATTTTTCTCGATTGTTTCTTCAATTGTTGTTTGCGGTTTGGAACTCAATTTGTCGACTACGTTTTCTCGAGCATCTTGTTTTCCTGTATTCAGCGATTTTGCATTCCCCTGCGGCGACGCACTTGTCAAATCTGTCAAACTGGCATTATCTTTCTCAGGAATTTTTTCGATGTTCGCCAAATCTGCATTAAAAAATTTCACATGATTTTTTTTTTGTTGTGGTTTTTTTTTTTTTGCAAACCATTAGCAAAAAAATTTACCTTGACATTCGTATTGCGCATCTAAATCCCTCTTCTCCAGTCGAGTAGCACTATTGACTAACGTGCTCGCTGCAATGTGAGATTTCTCACAGGGAAGCGGATTATTGAGGTTATAACTTAAACTACCATTGGTTGTTACTGATGTTAATCTTATTGAGCTTTCATCCATGAATTGCAACTCTGAATTATTCGCCATAAAATCATAGGTTAGTTGTAAATCACTATTTGTATCTGGCTCATGGGATGGTGAGTTCGATTGAAATTCCTCTGGTGGTGGCAAAATAGTTTGAGTTAAACTCTGATGATGGATGATTTGACGATCAGAACTCTCTTCTGCAGTTGATTCATTTATTAATATTGACGATCTTTTAGTCGTCTCATTTAGGTTGCCTTGGCTAACCGTAGTTGATTTATTTATTTCCATAATTTGAGAAAGTGTAGCGCACGATGAACGTTTAGGTCGATCAATTGTTCCATAGTAGTTGATCTCGTCTTTGTTTTGCTTAGTTTCTGATTTTTTGCACAAATGTGGGGAACTTTTATCCGACGATGACGAAGGCACAGCTTCGCTAGATTTTGATGTAGTGGGTGTGCATAGGCTTTTAGTGGCGAGCAAAGCCGCTTGTGCACCAAACATTAACCCAATCGAAGATCGTTTACCCAAATTCGGTAGCTTCGGTTGATTAATCAATTGCTGTGTCTGATTAATTGAGCTTTCGTCGTCGGAATCAAATGCCGGACTACTTGAACGTTCGCTTTTCTCGACATCGGCCATTTCAGCTTTGCTTTCGTCGTTGACTTTATCGTCAGAAACCCGCTCATTGATATCGTCTTCTTGTAACGTTCCATTAATTGAGCCCACAGTATGTGTTAAAGTAACTGATTGTCCATCCGATAATTTTTTGGTATTTGTTAAAGCAGAATCTTCTTCAAAATTTGGCTTTGTTTTAAGCATATTTTCTTCAATTACTCCTATGCCAGCGGCATGTCCCGCCACACCCATCGACATTGCACCCGCACTTAACGCGACCATAGATTGCATTTTTCTTTGTTTCGCTTCACTTCGTTTTTGCATTTCATACGCAGTCCGATATATGCCGCCGTATAAAATGAAGAGCACAATTAATGTGGTCCAGTAATAGCCTATTATTAAGGCGGTATTAAAAACTGGATCTTTAAGAAATTGAACAGCGCACTGGCCAGGCAGCAAGTCACGTTTCCCGGTAAAGTGTTCCCATCCAAAGATGGAAATAAAAAATAATAAGGCAGGAATAATCCAAGTTATTGTCACCATATATATAACCCGCCTCTTTGTCCTCCAGCTTCGATATTTGGCTGCTATTTTTACTGAGCAATACCGATCAATTGTTATAAGCAAGACTGTGTATTGAGAGACCAAACAAACGGTGTAGTCTACCGAAAGCCATAAATCACAAAGTAACGGTCCAAGATCCCAATATCCCATCAGAACATAAACTGTATAGAATGGCATGGAAACTGTTCCTAAAAATATTTGCAAGTTTTTAATAAAGCAAAACAATAGATGGCAGACATTAACTATATATTTACTGAAGTGTTCTTACCTATTAACATATCGGTGGCCGCTAAAGATGCTATAAAATAATTACTCGGTTGCCGTATATTGCGATCCACAATGAAGGCGAGCAACACTAAAATATTTCCACCCACTGTTAGTATAATACAAATAGCTAAACATAACGCTATAGCCACTGTCTGCCATAGTTCAAACGGTGGTAATACCGGTTCAAGACTTTCGGGGACTGTGTTAGTTGCGTTTACACTTTCATTGATATATGCCATTAATTGCTCCAGATCTTCTTTATTCCATGCATTTAAATCCCCATTATTTCCGATAAAAATTTTACCTAATTGCGCAGCTTCAAGAATGCGTTTACAATTAGTATGCTCCACTAAATGATTATAGACATATCGGCATAGGTTTTCCTGCTCTTTTTTATGCCTCCTGTTGGATATGGAAAGGAATAAATTATTTATTAATAATAGGATAAATAAATGAGTTATCACTATTTCAGATCATCTTTAAGTTTTCAATTAAATTGGAAGATTACAGCAGAGAAAGAAGAAGAAAAAGAATACGAGCCATAGCTCTAACCTTTCAGTTTATCAGCTTTTCGTAAGTAAGAGGAGCTTATAATCAAAGCGGCGAAATCGATAACCAGTAAAGGAAGGGTTAATGGTAGTTCCAATGGAGAATAAGGTTTCGCGCACTTTACTATTTTAGGTTAGGTTTAAGTTTTCAATTAAATTAGGAAATAAACCTTTCAACGTATCAGTTATTTGCAAGCAAGAAGAGAATATGTATAAAGCGATAAAGTCAATAGCCATAAAGATAGGAGCTGTAAAGATAGAATTAATAGTACTTTTAATGGAGTATAAGATATCGCGTACGTTACTATTTTAGGTTAGGTTTAAGTTTTCAATTCAATCGCAAAACTCTTTCAGAGAAACTTGACCAGTAACTCATAACCCTAATCTTGCAAGTAAGAATAACTATATATAAAAATATATTCAAGGCGAGGAGCTTAACAACCGGCAAAGAATGGGTTAATCATAGTTTAAATTGCAAAAGTACTACAGCGAAATTTGTTGGGGTTGTTCCTCGCATCGGTGGCGATCTTATCCCGATTAAGTATGTATCGATTTTATAGAGCTTGTCTGCGCGTCTCAAGACCTAGCATATTTCCAGTGATCGGGCTGATAAATTTTATATGTCTCGATATTTCTTCCCCTCTTTCCGTAAAACGATATCTGCAATAAGCAGCGCGAAGTTGTTCGTAAGCACTTTGCAATGAATTCGTCAAAGCAATGACCGCCTGTCTAAAAAAGGGGCTGTTTCAAGCTTAAGATCTATGCAAATATTTGACATTTCAAAGTTTTTAAGGGATGATTTTATTTACCATTGCGTTATGAAATCCGGCTTAATGGAGTAAATAGGATCCGTTCGATTGAAAAGCTCAACTTGGCTCACATCATTATAGCTTTCAGCTGCACTTGAACTTAACATTTTTGTATTGTTTTCTGCTTAATTATAATAATTATTTTATTTACTTTATTAATTTAATTTATTCCGCTTTAGCAAAATTTTATATATAAACCAAGAGGTATTTTCATAAATCATTGCGTTTCAATTTTCACTTTTTTTAAAACGATGCGCGAACAATGTCCGCCAATGTCTCGAAATAGTTTTATGATGAGATTTTTCGTTTTACTCTTGCGTGAAATTTTCCCGATTTATATTACGGATCATATACGTAACTGATAGTTGATCAATTGGTTGCAGAATGGAATTAAAAAACAAAAAAAATTAAAATGTCTGGCGTGATATCATCAGTTCTGGACCACTCTATATATATATATAGATATAAGCGTGCGATTGAGTTGATTTTTTAATTAAATTTTTAATTTTCCATTTTCATTATCGATGAAAAACTGTAAAGATTTTTACAAGCTATTGATGAAAATATTTAGAAAATCTTGTTTGCTTAAGGGCTTTTTTTTTTTTTTTTTCTGGCTATGGAGAAGCAACAACGCCTGGTTAACGCCTAATCTGCAATATGTAGTTTTTATTATGATATTTTTTTTTTCTCAAAAATTTATATATAAAACACTTTCGTAATGCAGGATTTACATATATATATATTTTTTTTTTTAATTAAGCTCATGCCAAAATGTAAAGGAATTTTTCATAAAATTAATCATAGAGAAACCTTTTCAGGTAGATAGATAGGAGCAAAGTATTCATTTGCTGCTTTGATTTTGTTCGCTCAAAATTACAATTTTCTGCTGCATATACTTATATATATACATACATACATATATATATACATAAATATATCCTGCATGCATGTATGCATGCATGCATGCATGCGAACCCATCTGCTTTTTAATTTATGCGTATGCAAAGGAAGAACGCGACAGAATCCGCTTTTAATAAACTGCTGTTGTGTAAACACAATCAATATTAAAAAAGTAGAGCTGCTGCTGGTGCTGCTGCTACGTTCCCAAAACAGGAGGGGAACGAAAGGCTGGCTCTTTACATAAGTTCACATCCATCCCCTCATACATGTGTACATGTGTATGCATATGCAATTTGAGGGAGCACGACCGTGTGAATGTGCCTTATTGTTTGTCTAGGAAACCACAACATGTTGCATACGTTTTTCTTGTTTTTGTTTCTTTTGCGTGTGTTTGTGTATGTGTGTGTATGTTTTTGCTTTGGTAAAGTTATCGTTACACAACAACAACAACAACGACAACAAAAAAAGCAGAAAAGTTACTTTGTGCAAATATTGTTTACATATTTATACACAACAACAATAAGAACAACAAGCTAATGACGAAAAGGATGCTTGCGGCTGTTATAACCATCCGTATGTGTGCAAGTTTGACACCTTCACCACCAGTTCGCTAGTTATCATGAGTCATTTGTGTATGCGTGTGTTATTACATGTTTTTACATATATAAACACATACATACATACATACATACATACATACATACAAACATACAAACATATAAAATTTATTTATTCTCTAAACTTTATGCAGTAGACCATAATAAGAAAACCCTACGCGAATCAGGTCAAGTACTTGAAAAGTCTTTCTTTCAGACGTTTTACAAGGATTCCTAGTTTAAAGTTGTACATGACTGGTGCTAAGGGCACATTAAATTCATGGGGACGTATAGAACAAGTGGAATAGGGATTTAAGGAAGATCTTCCACATTTTCGTATATCATTCGAATCATTTCAGAAGCTGATCAATATGTCTGTCTACTGGAATGTCTGCTGCCTTGTCTGCATTTCTGCATACTATGTAAAGATTGTAAGGTTCGCGGTTATTTGGCACAGTGACATGTTTTGGCCCGATAATATGCTTGAAAATGAAAAAGGATTCGATAAAACCATTTTTAGATCCACTTTCCATGTAAACAACTCTTCCAATAAAGTCTTTAAAAGAGAGAGACTGATATTCTTAACGTTTCTTGATGAAAATCAGTAAAAAATATTATGTTCGCCTATTAAAGAAAAAGTGAGAATGTATGTATTGTTTGAACCTACTCCAACTGTCTCCCCCTTTCTTACGAAAAACAGGCTTTTTCATGGGCTTTTTCATGGGCTTTTTCATGTGCTTTTTATGATAAAAATTGATTCCGGGTTTACTTCAAGCTACGCAGATCTTCACTTCTGACCAATTCCAAGCCAAGTCTTTTTGTAATAACAAGACCAAGAACTTTTTTTACTATTTTGTACTGAAAATGAATGACGAGCAGGAAAATCTGTGACGAAAAAAAAATTAACACTAAATATGGATCGAATTGTTTCATGTTTCATCGGCATTGTTTTTCCATAAGTGTTCTCGGGCAAAGTGATTCCTTACATGGCGACAAGGCACAACTTTCGATGTGTTTCATGATACTAACAGATGACGAATACGATCTATAAGCTAAAGTGTGGATGTAGGACAATTGATAGTCAAGTTTGCCCGGCTATTACGCGTTTACTTGTTCTTTTAACTAATAAAAGGCTGCTTAGTGGGATTTGCGAGCGAACTTGACGATCAATGGCCATGCGTCCCAAGGTAAGTATTTTAATCTGAACGGAGGGTAATGCAAGGATTTTTAATCATGACTAAGCTTTTATCGAATCCCTGATCTTTGAGCCTTGAAAGGCCTCTTCGTCAGCGCTTGTCTTAAGCAACTCGCTCTTGTGAATTTTTGATGTGAGATGTTTTGTTAAGTAAATGTAATCTAAGCCTAATCGTAGATTAGTTCTGGAGTCTTATTAAACTTCTCTTCATCAATTGATTAGGAGGGCTTCGATGACACACTGAACACTCACTTCATTGAAACAAATCGGAAAAAACATCCAAGCAACGGATTAAATGCTTTAGGAAAAAAATGTTACCCTGTTGAGCATATTTTCTACCCCAAAGGAAAATAATGAGCATCTGTTAAGATGCAAATCGTATGGAATTCATAACTGGGAAAGTCAATGATTTAGGTTTGGCAATAGCGGAGGTAATTTCTACAAATGTTCTATAGTTCTACTTATTAGTTACTTAAAGGAAATTTATTAACCTTTCCACTGACGGATTATAAGCCGTACAGAATTAAAGGGCGCACCTTTTCTAATGGGTTTACATACGGTTAGTATACATCGTCGTTGGTTTTTATCACAGTTACTAAAGCATCAGTTCGAGTTTTTTTATTACTTGGGGTGGGCAGATATTATTTTTCCATGAATTGACATCATTAACACTCTTACTTGTATTCCTTAAATTGAAATGAAGCAGACTTTCCATAAAGTTCAATATGTATGCATATTAGGTTAAAGCAAAAGTTCTGCCGTGTTTCTCGTCAATTTCTAATAATTTCTTGCAAGCAATTTCCATGCATCATCATCTGATATTCGCCGTGAAAATAGTCAGAGAGAAGACAGATGGACTTCCGAAGAGAAATGCGTGGAATTAGATGTTGAAAGACCTATCCAAGGCAAATACTAGCTAGTACGCATTGTAGATTAATTTGCAGGAGTCTCGATTAAGCAAAGTAATGCTAGATTAAAACTCTATTGCACTGGGAACTTTTGTGTTTGTGTTGTTGTTATTGTTTTGGAAGGTAAACGAAACCTTTTTTTTTAATAGTCACTTATGTGTCATTTGTTGATCACCATTTCCCCTCGTTGCGGGGTAACTTATAATGCACTGGACGTTGTCTATCGCTCCATTAGCAAAGTGCCGCGTATTTTACTACTCTAGCCATTTTCCCCAGAGTGGTTGAAGCCTGTGAAGCTTGACACAATTATTTTCTTATTTTTCTTAATACGCACCCCTGTAGGAGGATGGGGGTAGATTCATTTTGTCATAACGTTCGTTACATCCAGAAGGAAGCTTCAAATGTAATTCTAATTAGCATGAAATTCTGAATTGATCAAATCATGTCCGTCCGTCTTTGTGGCTTGCGTGTCTGCGTGGTATATGTTACTGACACTGTCCCATTCGCAAAAGTAAAGATATTGACTTCAAGTTTAGTAGAAATATTGGATGAAAAATGGGCTAAATTGGCGCGAGGGCACGAGCCCGCAATGAAACGTAAGCTGAACACAACTCTGCTTTTCTAAACTAAATATTTGTGGGTTTCTGCTCAATATGCGCAAGTTATAAAAGATATAAGCATTTCTTTATATGCCAAAACGGAAAAAATCGGCCATGCCTGCACAAAGATTAAATTTTCTTTTTTTTCACTTTTTCGCTTATTTCCCTAAAAGTGCTTTAGTTCTAAATGAATTGTGGTGGACACCACGACGTGGAGGATTAATTTTTTCTTAACAATACCATCGATATGGGTATCAAATAAAAGGGCTTAGAGCGTAGAATGCAACAAGCTAAGTGTGTTCATTGTAAGTTAATTATGGTGGACACCACGTCATGGGGGATTAATTTTTTTTTTAACAATACCATCGATATGGGTATCAAATAAAAGGGCTTAGAGAGTGGAATGCAATAAGCAAAGTGTGTTAATGGTGACTTAATTATGGTGGACATCACGACGTGGAGGATTAATTTTTTCTTAACAATACCATCGATATGGGTATCAAATAAAAGGGGTTAGGGAGTGGAAAGAGAGTTAAAGAGTGGAATGCAGTAAGCAAAGTGTGTTAATTGTGACTTAATTATGGTGGACATCACGTCGTGGGGGATTAATTTTTTTTTCAACAATACCATCGATATGGGTGTCAAATAAAAGAACTTGGAGAGCAAGCTAGGTGTGTTAACATTAATTTAGTTATAGAGAACACTACGCCGTAATGGATTAATTTTTTTCTTAACAAAACCTTTTAGTGAACTAACAGCTGGATAATAAATTTAATCCCTCTTACTTTTTTATGAAAATAAATAAAAGCGCTAGAGGACGCTAGACATTTCTATGGTGGTAGGCGTGCCAGCCGGCTTCAGTCGAATACAAAATTTCTTACTTTGAAAATATAAGAAATATTTGTTGTTTAAAATTGGGTAGAAATTTCTCTTCGACCCAATATCTTTCTTTGGTGATGTGTTATCATTAGCAATAACTTGGGTTTTTCATAAGAACAGAGCAGAGTTCTAAAGACATACACGTACGTATAAAAGTGTTTTGATTTATGTTGCTTCGTATTGCGTTCCTAATTAGTGACGCAAATAGAGGCCTTCATCTGTTATGGATTAAATGGTTAAGCGTAAATTATTTAAGAATTTCTATGCAAAATTTTCAAGAACAGATTTAAGATATTAGTCATCACGATCGAAATGTTTTTCGTTACAGTGCTTGAACTGCTTGAAAGAGAGAATTAAGAAAATTGTTAATTAAAGGTCAAAAGCAAACTTCAAACTTAAAGAGCTCAACTTAAAGCGAAAATTTGTAGCATGATTTCGTAATTTTCGTCAATTTAATGTTTAATGCAACCTTTTAATGAATAAATTCCAAGGTTTTATTGTGGGTTTCTCAACACTCTTAACTCATATGTTCTCATATTGAGTAACACGTTTTATCATTGATCCATCAGTGTGCATCTAACATATGGCATAAGACAATGTGAACAAGCATAAAAGATTTAATGCAAAAACAACAACAAAGACATCTATGCTCACCTTCATCTCAAATCGAATAAATATATAAATAATGCAAATTTTATTTAAAAATTTTTTTTTTTTTTTACTAATTGAGGACGCATCGTCATGGATCGAATTTCTTTATATCATATTATGACAAAGCTTTTATCAATAATTGTTATTGAGTTGCAAAGTCTTGACGAAAATATTTCGAATTTTTTACCTTAAGTGCGTTAGAGTTTACTTTGATTGCAGCTAGAGTGCTGCGTACTCAGCCGGCAAAGGCATAATATTTACTGATTGGACGTAGACATTAGGCTGGGGCCGCATTTTTCCCATGGCTTTGTCTTTGTCATGACTTCTTTGTGACCTAACCACTTCGGGAAAATCCCCTGAGAAAAGTTCAAAAAACTGTTAGCGTTTTTCGCTTAACTAAGATCTTCTCTACCTATCAACCATCGCCCCAAGATTAGTACAATGGCCTACATTCTCTAAATTGTTTATATGTCATTAAAGATGCCAGCAGGAATCGAGTTGGTATATATCTTATTGAAGGTCGCGAGATTTGGCTGGTGAACTCCATAATAACTTTTTTATTATGAAAATTTTGGTCAGAGCCTTTGCTAAGAACATATTGACAACAGAATTTGCAACACCTCTCTAGCTAGTAGGAGTAAGAGAAACTCTACAAATTTGTTTGTTCTTATCATTATCAAATCTTCTTAGTATATTGTTTCCTCAAATCTTAATTCTTGAACACTTAAATAGCATATTCGGGACAATTATTCTTCAGTCTCTCTACTCCTTTTTTGGGAAAATTATTGCTCAATCCCTCTACACCTTTTCTCTGCCCGAATGTTTACAATGAGTCTTCCAGTATATTGTGATCCCGCTTATCTTTTGCTCAGAGTTTTTCGTCAACCCTCTAACGCTTGCTAGCATCAAAGTTATCTTAATCAAAGATGCAGTGGATTTTTTCCAAATTTGTTTTTTAAGTAAATCTCTACGTACGTACGATACGTAGTATCTTCATTAGTATTACAAATATCTCAGGATACATTATAAGATTTGCTAAGCTATGATCGTAAAGAAATCCTTTTTTTTCGCTCGACCTTCTTGACCTTACCTTGTGACTACAAGTTACAATCATCTGTAGATATCCCCTATCTCCCTAAATGCCCACACATCCCACAGTATAATCAGCTTTTCGAGAAATAAATTTTTGGAAAATTTTCAAAGAATTAATTTAACAAAATTGAAGTCAATATGAAGTTTTCTTTTCTTTTTTTTTTTTTTAGTAAAAACCGCTGGCAAATTTTAATTCATAGAAAACCAAGGATTACTCTTGAAGTTACACTTACAATTTTAATGAAAATCGGACGAAAATTGAAGTTGAAAGGACGAACAATCAAAGGCGATTGAAGAGTGGACAAGTGAAAGAAATGAAGCTCGAAAAGCATTTAAAACTTCAAGAAATTTCTGCATTGATGCCAACCTACGATGCCTTTGCCATACAAGTTGTTCCGTGGGCCTGGTGGAACTGTGCTTAAGAATTTCTTAATTTTCAATTGCTTGCTCCAGTGTCTCCAGTGCAAATACCTCAAAGCTGAATCTATGACAATTTTCAGAAAGTCGTCTGTTTAGACCGTTTAGACGTCTTACTTATATATATTTTAATAAATTACCAGATTAATTGTAAATCTACCGGACGCTAGTTTGGTTATCATATCCGAAAAGCATGTTAGGCTGTAGAAGACGAACAGTTTAGTCAGGGACAGAGTAAAGTTTAGTTGTGCACTTCATTATTCTCTAGGAAGTTGCACTAAATTGGTGAACGCTTGTACTGCATGTGTCATTAGGCATGCATGGGTCGTTAAACTTCCTTAATTAATAGGAGCGGTTTGAACACTATCAAGATTATGGTGTATTTTTTTTTGTTAAACGAAATATACGTGTTTTGGTAATCGCTCGGTTGAGAATTTAATCGGAGAATGAGTTGGATACTATTTTAAACAAATTTGAATGCATGGATAGCCCGCTGAGCTAGGCCCGCTGCCCGCAATCAAGGAATTTTCAATCTTTACACCCTTAACAAACTTCCAAGTGCTTTTTATCTTAACCTTGATCGTGATGCATTATGTTCAGAATGAGAACAGATTGGTTGAGAGGATAGTTTTTCGTGAACATTTCGCCACACGTATGATTGCAAATGATGAACTTCTAAAAAATGTCCTTCTCAAAATTTCGAATTGGACATCAAATTATATTGATTAACGATCTTTGTTTTGCGTTGATTAAAACAAGTTTCTCAGTCCATCCATATGAGAAAACTGTCCAAATCCATTTTCTATCTCGGTACCTAAGGCCCCTCTCAATGGGGTTTGTCTTACTCCTCGGGGAGGGGGTCCTCAACTGAGCTAGACAAATTGCCGATGGTTCTAGCGAACCCGCCTGATTAAGGCTTCACGCCAGGTGCGCACGTTAGACCCCTAAAAGACATCTTCCCAAGTAAATGGCAGCCTATTTACTCCCCCATCCCTCTAAGACTAGACAAATTGCCGATGGTTTTACTGAACACGTCTGATTAAGGCTTCACGCCAGGTGCGCACGTTAATAAAATTCGTTGATAAAATTCTTTGTTCGAATCCTAATAAAGTTGAAAGTTAGATTAATAGTAGATGTATGTATACATATATACTTTATATGTTATCATGTCCGTCACGTAACTATTAACGTTTTGCAAGAAGTGATCTTTTCCAAGTTTTTCAATTATTTTCTTATTTCATTTTAATGCCATTAATAAGCTCTGGGCTATGGGATTTTGTTTATTTTCCAAATGATGATTTTCAGATGATACAACAACACAATGAGTACAAGAAACTGAACGGTTTTTAAGAAAATTGCATTTTTATTTTTAAATCCTTGCAAAATAAAATACGTAGCAATAATCTCTTTAATGCTTCAATGAAGAGGGTGGAGGTCATTTAGAATTCGCCCAGAAGGAATGTCAATGTGTGTTGATGTCTAAGAAATAGAAAAATGCGTATTTGCCCAAGTGACATATGAACGGTATACAAAAAATGGTGCGAAAAATACATAAAAAATTCTCTCCGCTTGGCGAATTCACGCTTTAGCTCTACGTTAAGGAAAATATTTATTTATATGTTATTTATTTATTTAGCTATCAGCAGCTACATATCAGTATGGCTCACAATAAAATCTATATATGATAGGTAAACGATTGGGAATCAATTAACCTTTGCCTTGGAATACTTAATCCTAAGCCTATTAAGGCAACAGCAACAGCAGTTTCGTATGGAAAAAATCTTTATTAAAGAGTTCATAGAGGACTGGGAGTTACGTCCACCAACAAACGACATAGTGCATCCAACCAAACACAAAATTGTCGGTAATCTTATTCTTACAGTCATTCAACTTATTAGTAGACCTTAAGTGAACTTAGCTTAGCGAGCACATTTGGGGATTCGAAAAAAAACTCTTTACAAACTATAATCACTTTCGAAAGAGATTTTGAAAATGAAACAACCATGAGGTTGTTCTTCTTTTTTTTTTTCAAAAACCAACGTTACGAGGTAATGCAACTCGCGCATAGGAGAAAGCATAGCTAGCCTTACAACTTATTAGGCGTAAGGCAAAGAGCTGCCTGAAAGCTCTACACGGGACAGTGAAGGCAAGTTGAAGGAGCTGACAGCAAGACCCACGCTTCTCTTCCCAAGCCAATTTAGACTGACTAAAAGGAACCTCTCTTAATAAGGAAGAAGTGTTCTTTGCTCTCTCCAGAAGAAGCGTTCTTGCTTCTCTCCCGCGAAGAGCGGATAGGAGAAATTGCTTCTGAACCGATCGCAGCAAAGGTGTAGCTTGGTTACCAAATCGCTGAGGCGTACGTTTGTTGTGACATCAGGACCGTTAAATTTCTTGGCCGACCTTTTCATAAAACTAAGACATGACCAGGTGATTTTTATATTAGCGTTCAACAAATTGAAATGAACTCGAACCCGTTTAAATGTAAAATTTTGAATTTGAAGAGAATTCGTTTCTATAGATTGTTAATTTTTTTATTATTTAAAGTGTTGACATGTTGAACGTTGATGGCCGTCATTCTTTTGTAAAGCATTGGTTTTAGACAACAATGAAATATGGCCGCAAGGAAGCGGAAAGTAGGCACCATTGTTATCTTCGCTTCTTTTATAATAACGCAAAAGGAGAAAATATGAAAAGAAATATCCTTGAGTACGTACGTACACAAATACGCACAAATACAAACAGTGGAGACATTTACATACTACATGTACTACTGCAACGACGAAATTTAGGTCTACAATAAAACAACATGAGCCAAAAAATGTTATAAAAAAGTTATTGCTTGAATAAAGTGAAAAAAATAGAAGAAAAACGTACCGAAGAATTTCAAAAACATAATGATAAAGTAAAACTCCTCTATTCTTTCATTATACATTTTTATAATCGTATAAGTTTTTTTATTGGCGGAAAATTGCGTTAATTTATCTCATCTAAGTTTTTATGACTATGATGAAAAGCAAATTATACCCATATTAGAACGTAACAAATAAGAAAGTTATATTCGGCGTGGGCCGAATTTCGCATACCCTTCACTATGCTGTTCGCACTCTACTCTCCAAGTTCTTTTATTTGATACCCATATCGATGGTATTGTTAAGAACAAATTAATCACGGTGTCTACCATATTTATTTTAGGGTTAAGTCATTTTTAGGCAGATAATATATCTTCACTTAAGGAGTGTACAATGTAGTTTTAGTCATTCGGTCTTGTTCGCCTTATGATAAATAAGCATAAAACCTCAAAAAAGTGAAAAAATTAAATTTAATTACTCTTGCAACTTTGTGTGGGCATGGTCGATTCCCTTTTTCAATCTAGAGAGTAAAGTGTCTCGTAAAACAAATGTGGAGAGTTTCAGCCTTCTAACTTTAATAATTACCGAGTAACGAACAAAAATACAAAAATTGTTGTTAAGATATACGGAGTTGCGTTCAGTTTATGCTGCACTGCGGACTTCGGCTTTGACCAATTTGCTTCATTTTCAATACCAACCTGCGTGCAAAAATTTTATATATTTCTACCAAGCTTGAAGTCGACATCTTCATTTTTGCGATCAGGAAAAGGTTCACAACAGGCACGACACAGACGGACAGACATGACAAAATCAACTTCGAATTTCACGCTGATCAAGAATATATATACTTTATAGGGTCTTTGAAGCTTCCTTTTGGATTTTCCATGTATTTTGGAAAAAAAAAACAAAATGCGTGTACACCCAACTTATAGTAGTGTGTATAAAAAAAATGGAGGTATCGAAGAAAGAGACTATTTGAGATAATATGTGAAAAATTTACATGCTTGTAAAGCATTTGACCTAATAGTGATAATAATACTCGAATAGATGTCCTAAGAATTATGAAAACTCGCGGGAAATTCATTTTAATTGAACAAATATTTCAATATAATAAATAACTTTTTTGTCATCTTAAATATTTACATTGCATTCGCATAGCATACTTTTAGGGTTCTTCTTTTTAAATTTTAGAAGCATACCTTCCCATATTGCTAACGAAGAGATTTTAAGTATTAAGAACGGGTAGTTAAGGTCTGTTAAAAGTTCCCCATGATTGTCGTTCAGTAAAAAAAAAAAAAAAAAAAAAGTGAATTAAAAATTAATGAAATGAGAAAATTGTTTTCGAATGCTTCACAAAAGTTCGACATAAAGGCAGAAACGTTCAGAAAAAAAAAAAAAAAAAAAAAAAGTGAATTAAAAATTAATGAAATGAGAAAATTGTTTTCGAATGCTTCACAAAAGTTCGACATAAAGGAGGAAAAGTTTATTAAAAAAAAAATACGCATTCACATGAAGCGACGGAATGACAATACCTGAAAATTCTGTGTGACACATGGAAACCTGGGACAGCGATGCAAACGCTACTGAAATATTTTACCGAAGAAAATATAAAACTTTCCAAACTAATTTTTTGTCACCAGTGTCATACCAGATGCACGCACAAGTCTTCAAAAGATTTTCTGACAGGAAACACTACTTTGTCTACAAGTATTTGGAAAACTAAAATTTCTTCAGGTGAAAGTAACATTCCTAAATTTTATGTCAAGGAGGTCTAATCAACATAATCTTAAGAGTGTGGAATAACTCGTGGACTGTAGGAAAAATATCCTTATTGTCCTGCTTACGTCGTGGAAAACTTTGTTGATTTTCTCATAAATCATGGAAACGAACACGATTGCAAAGTCAAAAGACTATAGGACAAGGCAACAACAGAATCAACGATGAAAACGAATAGTCTTGGCATCTTATTGGGGGGGATAAGCTAGGTGCAGTCTAGATTCAACCTAAATCCTTTTCGGTTTGCTTACTTTTTTTAATCCTTTATTTGTTTATGTCTATGCGTCCAGCCATAAGTTCTGCATATTCGTTTATCTTTCTAAGCATCGATGAACTGCAAGCAGCTCGGCACCCGCGTATCCATGCTTTCTACCTTTCCCATTCCGCCCTTACGCGCTTAAGCCCGTTTGTTAAATTCAATTCAGGTCTTCATCCATTCATGTACTTTCCAATCCCTCCGTCCAGCTAAACGCTCGTTTCATGGCCGCCTGATTACAATGTTTAATGACCTCCTATTAATCTACCCGACCATCTTTCTATCTATTTGTTCGTTTACTTGTCCTTATATTTGTTCGCCTGCCAGATCCTCTCGCTGTCTCTTTATATACCGTTCGGCTTTAACGCCCATCTAACTTCCTGGCTTGGTAAGGTCGGACACTCAGATGTCATTCTGTCACCTTATTTCTCCGAGCTTTCGCCTGTCGGATTACCTGTCTGTCTTGTCCACTTATCCGTAGGTCGTTTCGTCGTTGATAATCTCACTCAATGGAATAAAAATTTATATAAAAGTTTCAAGATTCTCGCATATAAACTTCGAGTAAGTTTCGGTAATTAAGCGTGAAATCGCCACTCACGTACTTTAGCTCGTCGAATATTGAGCTAAACTCAATAAAATGAAAAATATCAATATTGGCAAAAGAATTTAAAGCTTGGCATTGGCAGAATTTTTGTGAAACTACTTAAAAGATTCCAGGATAAATCCACAATTATTAAAAATAATGAGAATAGCTTAGGCCATATTTCTAGGACTTTTAAACACGTTAAAATATGCCACGGAGATTTTCATCTTTCATCTAAGTGAATACAATCCATAATATGTTTTTAGGCGATTTTCCAAATATTATCTCGAAGTGCTTACCACTCACTCACTATGAAATCATTCAAAATGATTTAATTGCTGATTAATAATTTAATCGCATTAGGTTCGTTTTCCTTATTTATATTTTGAGTATATACGTTACGCGAATTCTTCTGAATTATTATTAAACACTTTTAGTTGAAAAAAAAAAGAAAAAAACAAATAAAAAAAGAAATTAATTGTGGCCGGATTTTTATTTAATTTAATAAATATGTAAACGGTCATCAAATAATTGAATCATAAATCTTTGTGTAGATATTTTCGGTTTAATACTAAAAAGGGGGCAAAAGAAGGGCACAAAGATTACTATTATGGCTTTTACTTGAAATACTTTTTCCATTTCCGTTCAATATAAATCAAATTATTTTAGAGACAAAAATAGATCTCACAATAAGTTAAACGATGACACTGGAAACGCTAGGTGATGGTGAACTTTTTTTATTTAAAACATTGCACAGACATTGCTTGATGTGCAAGAAAAAAAAAAGTTTTACAAAAACATTTAATCACTTCGAGCAAATCCGAAACTTAACGTGTTTACAGCCGTACAGACTAAAGAAGACTGTTGCTTTTAATGGCGCAAACACCGTTTTAGGACTTGTCTGCAAAAGGACGAAAGCGACAACAGTTGGTCGTATGGTTGGTTTTTTCATGTTGCATGTATGTATGTAAGTCGTAGAATTTTGGAGACCAGGTACAACTAACTGTATTTTTATGTACAGGTACATAACATTCATATAACAATGCGAAGGAAAGCAAGTAAATCGCGTAGCGAATGAAAGAGTAAACGATGAATTTTTGCCACACCGACATCGTGACGTGACGTGACTTAAAGAGAACTTTCCTTATCAAATAACTACGAAATTCCCGAAGAATATTTTGCGGTGTATAGTTGTAATGATGATAATATCTTATTGTTGTTTTTGCATTTTCATTATTTAAATACAATTTCGAACAACAGCGTAAGGAAACTTTAAATATATTTGTATACAACTAGACGTTTACATCGGCTGAGCTGGCATACAGACGTACCCATTTCATACTTTGAACACTTGTAGCCTTACGTAAATACTTATGGCTTGTCCTCGTTTATACTAAGATGGATTTGTTTCTTGTTACACGTCCACAAAAATCAAAAAAAAAAAGAAGAAAAGAAAAACAACTAAGAAAATTATGGACACCTTGAAGCGAATTTTAAATACTCATCGTTTCGAGCCGATATTGATTTGGGCGATATATGTGATCGTGAAAATTTTTATATTAAACACTTTTCAATGTAATTTATCAGACAGGCAATATTAGTGAAACGGCACAAAGTGTCCCTAAGATGGACAACAAAGAGATGGACAGATGGACAAAGATCAGCATGACTAAACTGAACTGACAATCAAGCTTAGAAATGTTTTTATTAGATTCCTGTTATATACTTTTAAGCGTTACAAATCCAATGACATACAAAATATATCCTTCTCTTTTGGTAGTGTAAGGTAAAATTTATTTGCTTTCATAGTTTCCCTTTACTTACGTGCATTGGGCATATATTACCTACTGTACCCATTACCTACAAATGATGATTTATAACAAATTTCTTCCCTCGCCTGCGACGAGAAGATCTTATTTGCATGTGCTTTCACCTTGCTAAGGTCAAGCATGATCTCAAATGAACGCTTCAATTGAATATTTGGCGGGTCTTGTTAATCTGATTTTGTGGCCAGAATTTTCGATGTCCTTGGGGTTCGTTTTAGTTTGCCAACTATTATGGTGGGCTGAGGACAATTCCGAAACTTCATCAATGGAATTCAGGCAAGAATGAAAACCTTATCTCTCGGTTGACTCTCGATTGTATCTCTCGGCTGGCTGAATCAATCTGAATCATCAATAATCATATATTTTATGGAATTTCCGATACTTATTATTGGAGGTTTTTTTTGACACGACTCACGCGACGTCCCATGTGCAGGTAAGACAAAGAAAGGCAGATAGATAGGGAGTGGCCGCATTCTAATAGTTCTTTTATTGTTCGAAACGTCGTAATCGGTGTGTGTGTAGTGGTTACAAAAACAAATTCATGTAATTACTCTGCTTAGTCTGCTTTTGGTGGATCAGGCCTATCTTCAGGGCAATATTTTCTTAGGTGGAGAGATTCTTGATGTGTTCCTTGCTGTGAATGTTACATGGCAAATAATCAAATGAATATACCCTAATATACATAGATACTTGAGATAAGAGGTAAAGATCCATTGAAGGAGTGTACACACAAATGTCTGCATAATTCAATTAGCAATACAACTTTGGATCTTTGGAATTTATCGGTTTTATGAATGAATAAGAAACAAAGTTATGATCGCTTTTGAAACGAATCTTGAATACTCTACCTATTGGAGAATTATATATATATATATATATATATATATATATATATATATATATATATATATATATATATATATATATATATGTATATATATATATATATATACAGTAGGTATCAATCCGTTGATGTTACACGATCAGTCTTAGTTTCCACATAGCGTTTTACGACAGTCTCAACCAATCTTTTCATTAAGGCTTACAACAGGATATTTCCTTTAAGTAAAATTTAAAAAAAAACCTAACCTAACAAGTAATCTTTTAACAGAATAAGAAGAATGAAGACAGAGAAAGAGAGGTTTTGTTTCTTATGTTAATTTTAACAGATTTAAATTAACAATTCGGACGGACGGACATCCGATTTAACGTTGATCAAATAAATACATGCATTTTATGAACTTGCAAGCGGAACATATAGATACGATAAAGATCAAGGCCTAAGACTTTATATATCGCAAGGTTTACCAAAGAAAGAAATGAAGGAATCTTACGTTGATCGAGAATATGAAATATAAGTTAGGAACTTAAATGGCGAACGTATTAAGAGAAGTGTAAATGAAGACAATCTAAGAAGACTTTGATGAGTATACCTTAAGGATTACGAAAGGAAGGAAGGAATTAGTTGACTTTCATTTTTCAATATTATTTCTAAAAAGTTGCTTCAATTAAACCGTTGTCGAGAGTTTTCCAACTATACGTATACGTAGTGATAAAATGTGCATTATATTGTATTAGTAACGAAAATGGAGAGGGTTAACGTAAAGTGCAACGTTGGCAATTAGGATTTCAATTAAACGAAAACAATAAACTCATGTAGAGCTCGCTTAAAATCGATGACGGTAGACCACCGCCTTAGTAAAAAGCCTAAAAGCGTATATATATCGTTGTGCGAAACCAAAAGATTGCATGTATAATACAGTAACGCTAATAATGTATTTGCAATAGTATCGAAGCTATAGTTAGTTTGTTTGTTTTTTTTATTTTTTTTTATTTTTATGCCCATAAATGCTATGACGATAGACTTTGGGTGCATAGAAATGCGCATGTGGCTATAGGCGTATATGATTTTCCGGTTTTCTCTGCTTACATAGGTTTACATACACTACAATGTCACATGTTGCTACACACACACGCGCACACACACACACACACGCGCGCGCGCGTACATACACACATACATGCTTCTCGTTACATAAATTCATCAGATGATGATTGAACTTCATGTCAATACAAATTGAATTTCGTCAAAAACAGAATGCACTAAAATCTTGAAGCTCGTCAAAATACGAAATACGAAAGATTTAATTAATTTTCGATTTTGCATACAATTGTTTTAATTTAACTATTATTAGATTTATACATATACACACATACAATATATGAATGATTGCGTTGACCAAAGAATTTTCAATCACTGAAGTAATTTTACTTAAGCGGAAGCCTTTGGTTTTTGAAAAGTGTATTAGAATTGTGGTAATCACTTCGAACACTTGAACAGGGTTGAATGAAGAAAGGTCTTCAAGAACTTCACATTTAATCTAAATAAATACTATGAAATATTTTATCTATGAGGAATAAAATGATGCCGCGAGAGTGGTGGA
>KK502458.1:524222-540204 GCA_000688735.1 Glossina austeni
GGGGGGGGGGGGGGAGGAGATATATGAAACATGCATACAATTTATCATTTTCTGTGTAACATTCAGACATGTGCACTAGAGAGCCCATAAAGCGCTTTGACAGTCTCCCCGTCCCCGTCCCCATTTGATGATCTACGTTAAAGTAACAATTCATGCAAATATATTCTTATCCTACTTACACTCTTCTATCAAATTACTCGCTCCGAAACATGCCTTCCATTGCCAAAAATTAACAAAAAAAGAAAAAAAAATAAGGCGAACAATAACTTACAGCAAGTTTACGCCTTAGCTTTTTGCGTTTCTTTGTATGCGCCTTTGTTTTACTTAATGTAATCGCAAATAAGTATTTTACAAATACATATGCACATCATGTATGCACATCTTGTATGCAAGGCATTTGCAATTGTTTGCGTACACGATATGAACGCTATTTTGTTGTTTCCTCTTACTTACTAGACTCAACTGCCGCGCATAATAAAATGAAGAGATGCATTAGCAAATCCCCGCCGCCAATGAAAACTCATTTTATTTATTCATTTTGTCACTTCGTTTGCAACACTCAGCCGCATTCATTCGAGATCCCATTAAATCCTCTACAATTTCACGGGTTTATTATGCTGACCTTACCGCACCCTAATTATTCATACGCAACACATATACGCATGCAATTGGAATGCAGAAAAATCATCGACAATCACTTATGCACCCATAGTCTCTGTACTCTAGAACAATGCAACGGAGATCATTCAAAGTATTTGTATTTTCTATAGGGGATTAACAGTCCATTCATTCATTCATTTGTGTCATACTTTTTTTTTTTTTTTTTTTTGAAAGAATTATGAAAAAAGCGGTTAAAAATTCAATAGAAATCATCTGAGAATTTTAGGTCTTTGGGTTGGACTTATGCGAGTGTTAGCACTTTTGTAGGGGAAAAATTTCTTTGTAATCCCTGTCTGTAATCTATTGTGTCACATTTCCTGCTTACGGGAAACCTAACAGAAATGAATACAAATCATAGATGAGTTCGAGAATCCGTCCAAATCACTTTGCCGCGAAATAATCATGCACTTGCAATATGAGCCGGTTTCGAGAATTAAATGATATACCAAAGCCATCGTATCGAAATCGTTTGCCTTCGTTGTACATCAATCACCGTTAGCCAAAAAAAAAAGATCTGGAACTCTTTTAAAAACTGTGAGCCAGATTTCTGCCGCTAGTCTGGTGCCGAGGCTAACTCTTACTTACTCAATTACTTACTCATTCACTAACACGTTCTCGTAGCTTAGGGAAACAGAGGCAAAAACAAAGCTTTCGCATGACATTGTGTTGGTCGGTTGACTGCCACATTCAGAAGAAGCAAAAATCGCAAGGCGGAAATAGTCAGTGCCACGACTCGAACCACCACGGAAGTCATCCGTTTCAGACTTCCGCCAAGGTTGGCTTTTGACAGCCAATCTTACCATGTCCCAAACCCGTCGTCCGTATACTTCACATCTTACACTACCTTAATCTAAGACTTCCCCCTCCGGGACAAAGGACTTGGGAGGTCAAAATGAGCGACGACTTTGGCTTCTCACAAATCTTGAAATTCGTAATGAATGCATTTAATCGAGTTTTATTAATTAAGCTTAAAAATGTTAACGTACACGGCGACGTAACTGACCAATTATTCAGAGGACATCTCCCGTACGTGTGAATACTGGGATAACCTACGAGGGTTGTAGATACAGGAAGAAGAAGCAGTGTTTGTAGACGAAATTTTTGAGTCACTCATGTTTTTGTATTGTGTGTAGGCGGCGTAGGCCATACGCCAAAGGCCATTGAGTACATTTGCATGAAGCCGAGACGTAGTGTAGGCATAGTAGCAGTAAACCTAATAAGACCCATATCGATGAAGCATTCTCTATGTAATCGATCTACCGATGTTTTTTTTCCATTAGATCCTTTAAGCGGCAGTTTAGAAAACGTGAAACATGTGTTTCCAAGATTTGCAAAAGAATGCTGGTACCTACATACTACAATGGACTTGACACAGCTTGTAAAAAAAAAGAAGAAAGATTAAAGACGCTAGTTAAGTGACGATAAAAGCAATATTGGACTTATCTTCTTCTTTTTTTTCCATTTGGTTGGCCATCGCGGCAAAGTTCTCCACACATTTTCTTAAGATGGTAATCATGTATGTATTCTAAATCAATTTAAGCATGTCTGTTTGTCCGTCTGCTGCGATCCTTCTCCTAGCCGCAAACATGATTGATATCGACTTTAAATGTAGCAGAAACATCCCAAGTTCTTGCACGCAGTTTGGTATTGAAGATGGGCCAAATTGGTTGAAGGACACGCCCACAGCATCACGTAAACGGAGAACACCTCTGTTTTTTAAAAGGAATGAAAAATTTATTTTTTTGGCTCATTACTCATAAATCGTAGCAGACAGCGTACAACGATTTGAACGCACATTCTATGGGCGATATTGTACCGCCGCTGTGTAAAAATGGCAAATATTGACCACGTCTACCCAATATTATAGTGAATCACAATTTCGCTGCTTTTCAATACCTTTATGAAGCAGTTTCAAATTCTCAATGCACCTAAACATGCCCGTCCGTTCGTCAGGATCAAGAATATGTACAGAAAATTGGAAACTTACTTCTTTTACTTTTTTGGTCTCTTTTAGGATAACGGTGATGGGTGTAAAAGATTCGATCACAACCGAATACAATTTCCTTACAAGTTTACGTTTATCACGTTAGCATTACGATAAGTACTTTGCTTTCTATAACGTATTAATGATCAGTGTATGTGTTATTGTTTAGCTTTCGTATATTATAATCATCGCTTACAAAACGTTGTGATGTGAATAGCGTTGACATATAGGGTGTCGTATAATTACAAAATAAGACCGTTACACTCACGTAGAATGCCGAAATTTCTTTCTTTTTTTCCCCCTGTCACATATATTACACACACCAGTTATTGGCCGTATTAACGTTATTTACTTTGGAAGTTTGATGCATTTGTTTGGGTATAAAGGGAATAAGTTAATATTATTGTCAAGGCTCAATATATTTTAGACAATAATTTTTAAGAAATATATTGTTTTAATATTTTCACATGTATACACTGGTGGACTGATGGAAAATTTGATCTCTGTTCTTTTATGTTTATGGAAGGTATTCTTTTTCCCCCATCCTCCCTCCCTCCCTATAATATATGAGTACATTTTATCATTTATTTATAAAGTAGAAACATTTCTGTATTTAAAAATTGTTTTAGAGTTATGCATAATAGATGCGTAAACTTTAAAATAACTTAAAAGTAATCATTTTTATATGGAAATCAACTCATACGGTCAATAGCCGGCATAACTACCATCGTTTTTAAGAGTCTACCTTTGGGAAGTTTAAAGCACTTATGACGAACTCTTTTGACTGACCTAGTGCTGATGAACTAGCCACAATCCTTCTTCGCGTAATTCATTCCTTCTCAAGAACTACGATTTACTTTCAAAGTCCATTTTTATAGCAAAATATTACGAAATACTTTACTTTTCACAAACTTAAAGAGGAAGCAGCTATCGCACCAGATCGTTCAGATTACTGAGGCTACTTTATCTTCTGATAAATACTCTTTCCATAATGTTTCCAGATACAAGTTTATTATATGCATTGCATATTTTGTATATACATATATGTAAATATATCATAACATCGTGTAAGGCATAGGTGTAAGAAGATTCGTCTTAAGCCAAAGTTTATTAATTTCACGTTGACAAGATAGTGTTGAAGTTTTTATTTTTCAATTTTATATATATATATATATATATATATATATATATATAAATGTATATATATATTTACGTACATATATATTTATATACATATAAATATATTATTAAATACAAACGCAAACAAATTTATGTCGAGGGAATATTCTGTTATTGCTGTTTCTGTTGCTGCTGCTGCTGCTGCTGCTAAGACACAGAGAGAGCCATGTTGAGTGAACACCAATTTGTGGTTGATTTAATCAAATATTCTTTACCTGTTGAAGAATATATATATAAAGCAACGTATTTATATATATATATATATATGTATATATTTATATATATATATTTATATATATGTATATATATGTATATATTTATATATATATATTTATATATATGTATATATATATATAATTATATATAAATATTGTATAGATAGAGTTTCATATACAAATCGAGAGACATATACAGATGCTTTTCTGTAAAGTCTACAAGCTATTCACTCTCGCAGGCTGCAAGGTCAATTACACAGATTTCATTTAAGTACTCGTACTTACGCAACAACAAATTGAATATAAGTCTTGGCATAATATAATTTGTAGGTACATTTTGTACATTGGTAAATACATCCTTAGTTAAAGCAACATAGGTTAATTTGCATGCTTTTTATTCAGGTTCTTTCTCGGTTGAGATTCAGGTGAAATATATTAACTTTTTGCGTAAACATTTAAAAGGCGAATAATTTTTTTGTCTTTTTTTGTTTTTCATTTACTGCTTGCTTGCTTGCTTGCTATACAAATACAAATGAACTTTTCATTAGACCATTTTTATATTACATAGCTATAGCTATCCTTGGTAGATTGGATATATACTCGGGATTATCTCAATATAAAAATTTTAATTTTGCCTTTGGATAGTGAATATGTTCTATATTTCTGAAATACTCCCCCAAAGACTCCCTAAACTGTATCTATTCTTGATCGATGGATACAAGGAAATAATATAAATAGGATCGATGTGTGTGTGTCTCTGTTCATAGATGAGGTATTGCAAGTATTGGAAATTACACGCCAAAGCACATTTTCACATGGAAGTTGTAAAAATACCATCGTTAGCGGTATCTTCTAAAAGTTCGGAAGTCAAAAAAACAGTACTGGTCGGCCATCGAATACTCTACTATTTGTCAAAATGTTTTGTACCTTTTGCTTATCGGTTTAAAGAGATAGTATTGAGGATCCAGCTGATGAGAACCATATAACTTTTTCGTACGTTAACCCTTGACTGAATCACAAAATACAGGCAATCTACGTACAGCGTGGCGTTACTTTTCAAAAAATCGCAGTGTTAAGCAAAGTAGTACCAAAAAAGTGGGGGGGATTAAGATGAATATCTTGATAAAATTTTTTTTAAAAAGTAATAAGCACGAGTGTTATCTTTATGACGTGGTAGCCTCATACTCTGAGCATTATCTTCAGATTTATGCTCTAACTTTTGCAAAAAATCGGTCAGTTTAAATTGCTTTCTTTTAATTAGCAGATGTTTACAAATTTCCTCACATGGCGCTAAGCACTTATGAAGTTCTCCTTTAAACTTTGTGCTTGTTGCACTTGAAGGATCTGCATCCTTTTCGTAGAGTTAACTCTCTAGTAAATCTAGAGGATTTCCCGTTATTTCAAATTGAAAACTTTGCTAAAGTTTGTTTTGCATACATACATAAAGTTTGCTTCAAAACATTTCTTGTCTTGCGAGGGTTTTGCTTAGATCTCGAATCATGTTAGAGTGAGTCCATGTTATAGAGATGCCCTGTTAGATTGAAGAGTTCCGAATTCTCGAACCATGTTCGCGCGAATTTGTGTTATGTGAGGTGCCGCGTTAGACAGGGAAGTTCCGAATTCTTGAACCATGTTCGAGCGAACTTGTGCTATAGAAGTAGCGTGTTAGACGGGGAAGTTCCGAATTCTCGAATCGTGTTACAGCGAATCTGTGTTCTAGAAGCTCTGTGTCATACGGGGATATTCCGAATTTTCGAACAATGTTCGAGCGAATCTGCGCTATAGAAATGCCGTGTTAGACGGGGAAGCTTCGAATTCTCGAACCGTATTAAAGCGAAGCTGTGCTATAGAAGTGCCGTGTTAGGCAGGGCAGTTCCGAATTCTCGAACGGTGTTAGAGCGAATCTGTGTTCTAGGAGTCCCTATCATACGGGGAAGAAGTGCCGAGAGAAGAAGTGTTATACGGGGATTACCTGTACATATTTGTTTCATGACAGTGAAAGTCTCGGTAGATCACCTAAGGTTAACCAGATTCGTATCAAATTACTCATCAAAAAGATGTGAAACATTTTACACCAGTACTCGATCGAACTAATGACTACAATTCTCCATCTTTATCTCTGAAACCGATAGTTGTGTCCCTTATTTTTACGTTTATTATCACAAGATGGAAGCATGTTAGGTTTGTTAACCTTTTTGGAGAGGACCAACAAATTGAAAAATCGTTTCTCTTTATTATTGCGACAATATTGTAGTTTCGCCAATTTTATCATTGAATTCGAAATTTTTCCGTGTACAGTTTTAATTACAGCGTCGCATTTATAAGAATACGATTTTATGTCAATTGGAAAGTAAATAAATAAAAAAGAAGAGTAAGAAAAAAATGCAAAAAAGCTGTACTCTTTGTACAAATATGCCTGCAGTTGTAGAAAACATTTTAGGTATTTCAAATTGCGGGCGACCCCATTTGAACATGGTTAGGTTGTACCTTACTGTACCGAAACCGTGTTATACGAAACGTTTTTTATTTTGCTATTTAACATAATTTTGCATCGTGTTGTGTCGGATTCGCTCGGACTTATAAGTGCCGTGTTAAGGACGGAACGGCACCTAAAATCTAAGAGCAATGTGATCTGGCCCGTAGATATTTACCTAGAAGTTCTGAACGAAAATTACTGAGTGAATGCGGATTTGTTACTTGCTAGCTAGAGTTTTAACCAACAAGTCTCGTTACGGTCCTTAAAGTGTAGGATACTTGGCCCAAGTTCTTTTTTTGGAGGATCAGACTTCGCGGAGCATTAATCTAAAAATCTGAAAATTCGCGATGTAACACAATCTGCAGCAAATGGTGGCAAAGGCTTGATGAACATTAACGGATTAAGATGCTACCTGTCCAAGATACACATTACGAGGATAGCGTGTGCAACATGTGCACACACATTCATATTTTGAGAATAAATTTTCCTTAAATTACTTACTCAAATGTAGGTTTAGATGTTCATTAATAAGGTATTAATGAAGTTGGTGCATGGCCATGGAATATACCGGTGCCCGCGTGGGCTCGAGCTACGAAATCCAGCTACACTCTTTTTAAAATACACAAAAAGGCTCTACGTCATTATGCGGTTACGTATATTTTGATTACAGAGAGAGACAGAGAGAGAGAGAGAGAGCGGTACAAAAAGTTTCAGACCATGTGCGGTGCGGCCGTCTTATCTTATCAATAATTTCGAATATACACACACGACTCACTTGAGCGGAGAGAGGGAGAGAGAGAGACAGAGAGCGAGAGAGAAAGATACATTTGTCTTCTGATCTTAATTCAAAACAAACTCAATCATTTTTCAGTTACGAATCTATCTATGGTTAGAGCGGTCAAAACGGATTTATATGGAAAATGTATAAATTAATTAATGTGACTACGATTTGGATATCTTTTCTCATATTACCTGCAATAGCATATAGTGATGATTTAATTAATGCGACGGCAATATCTTCGCCGTTATTGCGTCCAAGATCGGTTCGTTTACCAAATGCAACCTATCCGTTGCACTATCATTTGCATATAAAAACGAATATTCATCGCGATGATTTTATGTACACCGGAAATGTAACAATTGACGTTGACGTCCGTGAATCAACAGATGAAATTGTCTTGCATTCGAAAGAATTGAAAAATTTTACGATATTTGTTTATGATCTTGGAACTGGTGTGCGCTTAAACGATCTCACTTATACCTATGACGCGAATAAAAGTTTTTTGATAATACATGCCCATGAATATTATCAAGTCTTTGAGGCCGGTTTCAAGTATCGTTTAGAAATACTTTACGACGGCATTATAAATGAAATTTTCTTAGGTTTATATTGGTTGCAATATCAAACCAATGAAAATGAGACAGTGTAAGTGTAAAAAGCAAATACTTTCATTACATTCATACATACATATGTTGTAAGAAGGGGCTGTCATGCAATCGTATTAAATCGTGCATACCAATGCATAAATGATGTCGCGTTAAATTTTACACGAATGATGATGAAACGCATAATTGCAAAAAATTTGTTCATTTTTTTCATTTTTTTTTTATTGCTCTATCAGCTGTTTGCAATAATAATAATAATAATAACAAATATGTGGAAATAAAGAAAGATAAGATAATCAATCAGGCCCTTGTGAGAAAGAGAATATGTTTATAAATATTGGAAGATTTTTTTTGTTTTTTTTTTTGCTAGAGAAAGAAAATGGCTTGAAAAAGGCGAAGAGTGAAAATAATTGAGAGATTTTATTAGGTTTTTTACACCTTCCTACCACTTGTTATACCTCAAGGTATATTAAGTTCATGGAGATGTAAGCAAAACACAAACGCAAAGGCTTGAGAAAAACTTATCTTCGGTCAAACCAGCCGATTCGGTAAACATGTGTCTGTCTGTATGGCGGACTGATGTCCATCCTTGTATTCTCTTGTTCACCCTACTCACTGACATACTTCGCCTCAAGGACGAACCTAAATTGAAATGTGTTTGTGTCGCTTTTACAAGCATTCTCCTTAGAGAGGAGTATTTTGAGAAAGCTGCTTAATCCTTCGCCTTTCATACAAAGGCAGTCTTGTTTCCAATTAGAAAGTTTTTATATATATATGTATATGTACAATTTAGACGATTTGCGGAATATATAGAGAGCAAATCTCATTTTGCTTTCCTTATATATCGTTGCGTTAGCCCCCTACAGGTGAACATGATAAATTTGCCGCAACAAATAAGATAAGTTATAGTTGACATATGAGTGGATTCGATATTTTTTTTTCCTGCAGATACCAGGCAGCGACACAATTTGAACCGACAGGGGCTCGATTAGCTTTCCCCTGTTATGATGAGCCAGCTTTTAAAGCAAATTTTTCAATTTGCTTAACTCATGGGAACACTTATCAAGCAATTTCTAATATGCCTGTGCGAAGTATTCAACCCGGGACGTAAGCAAGTTGTAACAAAAATAAATAAATAAATAAATAATAAGACGAACATCTTTACATACATACGGTCTTTACGTTTTCAGTATCGATAATCAAGTAACAACTTGTTTTTATACAACTCCGCCCATATCAACATATCTGGTGGCTTTTGCCATTTCAAATTTTGGTTATATAACCGCAGAATATCGTGGTTTAACTCAACGCCTTTATACGCACGCCTCAACAATTAATAAAGGGGAGAAGCAATTGAATGCCTCCGTTCATATTCTTGCCGCGATGGAGGATTTCTTAGGTCTTAACTATAGCTTAGCTAAGTTAGATCATATTGCTTTAAATAAAAAGTATGGAGCCGCTATGGAGAATTGGGGCTTAATAATGTATAAAGAAAGTTTTCTACTCTACGACGATGAGGCGGATTCTCAAGTGAAATTTAAAGGTTTCCTTACTTTAGCTCATGAAATTGCTCATCAATGGTTTGGTAATTTGGTTTCACCAATATGGTGGACATATGCATGGCTAACAGAAGGCTTTGCTACATATTTTTCTTATATAATCATTGATATGGTAAGTAGCGCAGAAGTACGAAACAAGCTTTTCTAAAAAAAAAAAAAAAATTTTTACAATTTTTTTGTAGCTTCATCCCGAATTTCAATCGATGGAATACTTTCTAGTTGAAATTGCTGCTAAGGCTTATAGTTACAATGAATACAGCATGCGTCCACATCCAATGACTTACTATGTGGAACATGAAAATGATATTCGTTCGGTATTTGATATTATTTCATATCAAAAAGGTGCTTAGGAAATAGACGCAACGGTCTTAAGGTTTTCATATCTACCACTATAAATATATATATATATATATATATACTACTCTAATAAGCTTACGTCCATTGTTGTACAGTGTCTATAACTTGCTTTTATCATCAAGTTGCTTATCTGTACCGGGGATATCCCCCGTCAAAAGACCGATTACATATAGTTTACAAAAAAATCGTGTAAAAAAAGACAAATTAAAAAAGAAAATACCATGTAAAGTAGAATAGCGCTAGGAGAGCAGGGAGTGGAAATATTAGAAAACCTTTGCAAACAAAACGAGTAAAAGCCTTACAGTCGGACAAGACCCGCCCTTAAGTATCTTTTATATGACATTCCAAAAATTGGACATTTTTCTTGGCTAGAGGTATACTTTTCCTGCTAGCATCTGTATACTGAAGGTGTGAACTGACGTGATCCATATTTGACAAGGGCAATGATCTTGTTAAAAATTTCACTCTCACCTAGAGGCTTATTTTTCATGAAAACCCTTATTGTGTCCAAAAAAACACTCCTAGTCCAAATTGAATACAAACTCAGTTTTATATGTCATATTACTTTCATGGATCAAATTCAGAAAAAAATATTAAAAATTAAATCTTATTCCCACATGAGAACTCCTTGAGGTGGTAGTGTGCAGAATATTGAGCTGCTCCGGTCAAATTTTTTACCATATTTAGTGCAAAATGGACCGATTTTCGGGGTCGAAATTGGGGTTTCAGAAAACTGTCCCACTGGGAATAAATCTTTCATCTCTAAACATTATTACTCACCAAATTTTTGTCGGGAAATTTGGAAATTTTTTTCTCCTTTTATTCAACGACTTTTCGAAAGCGGCCACTAAAGCGATCTGATGCAATGCATTTCTTGGGCCAAAAAGCGTCAATATATCGCACATTTTCCACGCTTCATAAGAAACTCTCTCTCCTTCTCTGGCTCTCTTCCACCACTTCTTTTCCACGGTGACCCTGTTACAAACATAGGGGACATTTACTGAATGGTTTGTGATAGCAAAAAAAAAAAAAAAGGAAAAACTTTGTCAAAATACCTCAAAAAAACACTCATGAAAAAACATCCGGACAGGCAAACTGAATCGTTCGATAAACAAAATGTCCATGTGTCCATCTTATATATAAAGGTCCATACAGCTTAGTACATCCTCTACCATAAGTGGCATAGCATACAAGAATTCATTCTTCCTAAATGGTTTAACTTTGCATAGCATATTTTCAGGGGGCGCAGGACGAGCATAGTCCTTGTAAAAATGAAATTTAGTTCATTCCAAATTAAATATGGATTTAAAGTATTTACAAAAACTTTGTCAAAGTGAAGTCCAATTAAAATTTTACATTAATTGTACCCACGACCTTGGAGTGCATTTTCATATTGGCGTCATTGACTATAGTGGTTGATATGAATATAGTTTGCTTCGGATTCTATTCTATTATCCACTTTTTTTCTTCTCTCAAATTTTTTTTTATAATTTGTATACGTGATCGTAGCCGCATGCGTTATTAAAATGTTTCATCATGCTTTCAATCAAGAGACCTTTATGCAAGGCATTAATCACTACTTGATCAAACAGTAAGTACGACTGGCCCGTCAATTCGGGTAAATCCGTCACAAATAATGAATAATCAGAGAAAGTTTTCCTCTTTTCAAGTCAATATTCAGTTGTTAACGAATACGATCTATTTGCGAGTCTACAGAATGCAGTAAACGATGAGTCTTTGGTAAATCAATACAATTGGACGAATTCGGTATCGGAAATTCTACTCTCTTGGTCGCATAACAAATGGATTCCTATCGTAACTGTACAGCGGAATTATGATGCGAATAGCATTACTATACGTCAGCAATCGAAAAATATTGAATCGATTCATTACTTCTGGATACCATTGAATTTTGCTTCAGCTTCGGATCATAATTTTGAAAGGACGACAGTCGATTACTTTATGCCACCGGTAAAGGAAATAACTTTAAATGCTACCGATTTGAATATTAGGCTCAATAACGATGATTGGCTGATTGTGAATAAACAGCAGACGGGTTTCTATCATGTCCTCTATGACGATGAAAATTTGATGAAAATTGTCCAGGCATTGCAAGAAAATCATTTACTAATTCATGAACTAAATCGTGCCGATATTTTTCAAAATATTCAACCTCGGATCGAACATTACGATATACAATCGGCCGAAGTGATCTTTGAATTGTTAAAATATTTGCATTATGAGGAGAGTTTATTAGTTTGGAATTTTGCGACACCGATTGTCGATTTACTTGGCCGCAATCTATATGGTACAGCAACTCATGAATATTATAAGAAATTCATACGATATTTAGTTGCTCCAGTTTATAATCGATTATTTAACAAACCGATTATCGATGATGATGAACTTACTGTTATGGAATTAACGACACAACAAAGTATATTGTCGCTGGCATGCGACTACGATTTGCCTGAGTGCATAAAGCATACTCAACATCTGGCCGAAGATCGCATATTTCGTAATGTTCAAGTAAATAGTAATTCGTTTATGAGCGATGCGGTAATTTGTGCCGGTATGCGTTATTTAAACGATAGTCAATTTGATGCAATCCTTCAGGTCCTTTCAAATTCCGCATCTCAAGATTATTTACTTTACGCGATACCATGCACGCAAAATGAAAAGCATATGCAAAAGTATTTAAAATATTTAATAAGCGACGATATCGTTAATATTAATATGAATATATCGGATTCACTTATAAATATCTTCTATATGTTTAAATCGAATATGGCCGCCCGTCCAATTATATGGCGTTTTATTGAACATCATTACAAATCGCTTATCTCTGCGCCATTTTTCTTGGAAATGTTTAATCGTTTATCCGAATATGTGCACACAGAGCATCTCAAACAGGTAAAGCTTATGTTATATATATGAAAAGCTAAAAGTAAATTTTCTCCCTCCCCACCCACCCAGTATCGCGATTTGCATCAACAAATTGCAGTAGCATTGCGAGACTTTGACGATATGGAGAACAAGACGCTGATTGCCGCGGATTCATCTCGTATAGGACGCAAGGTTAAGACAACTGAATCTTTCCTGCAAAGATTTGGCACCGAAATCCATGAATGGCTGCAGCATAATCAATTTCCAGTCTTTTATGCATCTATAGCAAAAAAGAATAACGCGTCCAAACAGCGTCCACGTATTCTTTGGTTAGCCAGTAATTTATTTAAAACACTTTTTCATATAATTTTATTATAATATTGTGGATCACATTTTAATATATTAGTTGTACACGTTGTATATATACAGATAGATATGTACAGAGAGACATACAATATTTAGTTGGATATAAAACTTTGTTATATTCCCATTTATGGAGAGATAGACTATCGAATATAGGATCTTTCAGCATGTGATGTCATTTCCATTATACTTCTAAACTCTTAACATGCAATAACGATTACTGCAAATGACATTTCGACGAACAAGAAAAAAAGGACGATTTTCAGATGCATTCGCATGATTTTCCATTCAAAATTATTCTCACTTTCGTTTGTCTGGATATGTAATGCGGCTCCCTAAAGTCAAGAGAAATAAATGCAAAACATCTTCAGCCAAAACGAATGATAGCTTGCTGCGGTTTTCGGGCATAGGCCGCATTTTGCTAACTGATCTTTTTCTTTGCTCTAAATTTAATGATGCAGAGGTTGGTCGACCTGTCTCGTCAGCAGGTTCACGATACCTGACACATAACTCGTAAAACAAGGGATCTATCGCATGACACTTCTTGTTGAAATACTTCGTATTCATGGGATTTTGGGGGTAGTAAGGTAAGTATGTATGCTGACCTGTTGATTCCGCGATCCGGATTTTAAATTCCTTTTGCCAGCTTCAATAACTTTTCATCGCTTCCCACAACTTCAAAGAAGTCCCGTATTTGTTCGGATAAACGAAAAAATCGGTTCAAACCGAATACAGTCGGTTTAAGCGCTTTGTAACCTTCAAAAGACACAGCAGTGCGAAAAGTGGATCTGCAAGCGAAAGTCTAGCAAATGTTGATGAGAATTAATCGTTTATGTTACTACGGAGCGAAAAGAGTTTCTTTCGCGAGGAGCTCAGTGAGGAGCACTTTTTACTTGCACTTTGTTTTTAAAAGTATTGGGTTTTTGTATTTATGAAAGAGATTAACAATGAGTGTAGTAAGGAATTTGTTGAATAACTTAGCTTGGCGGAGTATCCTTTTCAAATGCTTTCTTATCACTCATAATATCCAAGCCTTTTTAATAAAACAAATTAATCAAATGCTATGCTAAGTTTTCCTTTTTTATGTGCACCGGCCAAAAATGGGATTCACACGATCCGGTGTTAATGGTTGACATTGGTCAATCATTATCTTTTCTTGTGTGCGAGCGAAAAAAGGAGAGCGTCCCCTTCATTCGAGCTTTTCACTTTTAAAGAAAAATATGCTTTCTATGAGTAGCATATATGAAGAAGCTAAAGATCTTTTCTATATCCTACACCGAAGGAATGCGAAGGTGTGTTAAGTTTGTATGAATGTATGCAATATTCAGAGGAACTCGAGAAAGACCCACCTTTTATTATATATCTAAACTTGTCTTACTACTATACATCTAAACTTGTCTGTCCATCTGTCCGTCTTGTTTCATGTTTTCATGTTTGCAACCTACAGATCGCAATTTTTTAGATATTTTATTGAAATTTGTCATCTCTCATATCTTAAGGGCCAACGCCGAAATCTATTAATCGGACTGTTTAGTCGACCATTTCCTGTACAACATCTTATATTGGAAATTCGTGATGTGAATAACTGCAAGGTGGCGTGCAATGCATTTAATAATGACCCGTGTCCCACTATAATGTTTTCACTTATTTTTCTTTATTTATTTATTTAGTTGTTTTTTTTTATCTTTATAAAAATATATAATTTCGAGGAAAATTGATAATGAATAATCCGGCAACTAATCCGACAGGTATATAACATTAAAAACCTTTATATCTATCATAATAATGCGCTATCAGCTGAGGGTTATCCATTAACGGAAATTGACTTTGAAAGGAAAGAGATATTCGCTAGACCTGGTGATTGATTACTACTCTTAATCAATATGTCAATTACAACATCGACAAAAAAAGAACGTTTCCCTTGAATACAAGTTTTCATCTTTTCGAAAAATGCGTCAACAGTTCCCGTTCGCGAAACGCACGACAATAGATAAATAAATAAATAAAATATATATATAAAATATATATATAAAATATATATATGTATATGCATGTGTTATGGGTATTTGGAGTATCGTCGTAATATGTCGATTAATTAATGGAATTTATTTTAACATTCGTATGTCGATGATTTATAAAATGATAATAAAACCGTTCAATTAAAGTTAATCAACGATATTCGTTAGCGATAGCGTGCAGACATTCGCCTAAAGTTAACTGCAAAACCTAATCTCTACCTCTTATCGAAGTAGAACTTTATCGGGGTGTGTATTAGCAATATACTGTACTTGTAATCTAAATGGCTCTTAATAAATTAATTCGGCACGATGTTCAATTTATTTATTCTATAATCTACGAAACATTCAGCAAACCAGTTAAAAAGCAAATGTAGAAACCGTAAGTAGCTTAAGCTTTAGGTGAATTTTTGATACCTTTATCGATCAACTAATTAATCATATCAGTGCAACTAGTACAAGTTATACACTCTTTATAGATCGCTTGTGCAAAGTAATTGCGAAAAGAGTAATTTTTACTTTTTTTAATTTTTTTCTTACTTTCTTCCTATTTTCTCAAAGCTTTCCACTGATCTTGAATTGATCTTTTTCGGGCTATTTACATGCTTTAGCGGTTCACCGATCTTGATTTTAATTCTAGTGTAGAGGCAGAGAGAGAGAGAGTTAGAGATAACTAGATAGATAGATAGATAGATAGATAGAGAGAGAGAGAGAGAGAGCGAGAGAGAGAGAGAGAGAGAGAGAGAGAGAGAGAGAAAGACAGAGAGAGAGAGAAACAGTTATAAATATATATATCTAGAAAGAGAGAGGTATAAATTTATATACAGAGAGATAGAGATAGGTATAGATATATATATAGAAAGAGAGAGAAATAAATATAGATATATATATATAAAGAGAGA